>JACXGI010005372.1:36437-47512 GCA_016801175.1 Esox masquinongy | reverse complement strand
TACAGTAACAGTGTGTTTGAGGGATACAGTAACAGTGTGTTTGAGTGAGGGCTACAGTAACAGGGTGTTTGAGGGATACAGTAACAGTGTGTTTGAGGGATACAGTAACAGTGTGTTTGAGTGAGGGCTACAGTAACAGTGTGTTTGAGGGATACAGTAACAGTGTGTTTGAGTGAGGGCTACAGTCAGAGTGCAAATTATACAATGACAGCCGGGGAGGTCAACTTTTTACACATACATTTTTTACACATAAATGTTGACTCTATAGCAGTATAATAGGCTACTGTGTGTAATTATCTCTGCCATAAAATCAAAATCTCTGTGTATTGCCAACCGTATATTGAATGAATGAATATGTATTCATAGTTCCGGTTTATCTGTTGTAGTAGGGTAGGCTTTCATTAAAAAAAAGCCCCTGCGATGTTGGGAGTGAGGCAGGCAGATGAGACGTTCAACTAACGTCAAGGTTAAGAAATGGTATGGTCCACTTTAGGGGTGTCTGAAATCATATTACAAGATGTGTGTTTGAGGGAGGTGTTTGAGGGAGGGCTGCAGTAACAGTTTGTTTGAGTGAGGGATACCATAACAGTGTGTTTGAGGGAGGGCTACAGTAACAGTGTGTCTGAGTGAGGGCTACAGTAATAGTGTGTTTCCGGAGAATTGCAGTGTTCAGGGTGTTTGTGTGTATGTGTGTTTGTGTGTGCGCATGTCTGTGTGTGTGTGTGTGTGTGTGTGTGTCACTGCACTACTTGAGAAAGCCCACAGCCTGTGCTGTGAGCTGGTTGGTGCTGTGTAGGTCTGCCAAGATGTGGATCTCTGCAGCATTCTCCACAGACAACGGTGCACAGTGTCCTCACACATCACTTCAGCCGCTCCAGAGCATACTGACAGGGAGACAGGAGGAGAGGAGACAATTTAAATGCACATACTATCTATTACCATTTACAAAAAGAAATGTTGCGTGGTGTAATGCTTTTAGAACATGGAACTGCTCTTGTCACATCAATGAAGCTATAGAGAGACTAAGAAGGAGTGATAACAGAGTTGTGGAGGTAGAGGAGAAAAAAGCAGAGAGGGAGATAGAACAGAGATCCCAGTAAAGAGTGTATAAACACGATGAAAGGTGAGCGATCTGACATCCTGCTAAGCTCTTGGTGTCAAACACAATACACTCATTTTTTGTGACAAATGACATGTCCTGTCCTTCAAGTGTAGAACTAAGTAGGTAACTACTTTGACTGTTATTGATCTACAAGTCATTTTACATGCTGAACAACCCCGGTCAAACTGCACACTGTGCCCAGCAACACATGCTGACCAACAAAATGTAGGCATATTCTTGATCTTACAAAATACACATTGGCAAATTTACCACTAGCATTAAAATAATACCACACAACTTGTCAATCATTTTCATGTTATGTACCTTCCGAAAAGTGCCTTCAAATAGTAACCAGACCCCTTTAATCTCTTCACATTTCGTTGTGTTACAAAGCCAATTCAAACTACGATTGTTTTATGTAGATGAACAACATTTGTGGCCAGATTTGTGTCAAAATTTGTACATTTTTAATGTACAACCCAGTTTCCGAAAAAGCTGGGACGTTAAGTAAAATATAAAGAAAAACAGAATGCAATGATGAGTAAATAATTTAAACCCTATAAAAATAATTTAAACCCAATAGAAAATAGCACAAGGACAACGTATCAAATGTTGAAACTGAGAAAAGCTATTGTTTCTTGAAAAATAAATGGCGATTTTGAATTTGATGCCAGCAACATGTTTCAAAAAAGCTGGGACCAGGGCAACAAAAGACTGGAAAATTTGTGTAATGCAAAAAAAACCTTGTGGTTTTCACAACTAATTTGGTTAATTGGCAACAGGTCAGTAACATGATTGGGTATAAAAAGAGCATCCCAGAGAGGATGAGTCTTTCAGAAGTAACGATGGGGAGGGGTTCACCACTCTGTGAAAGACTGTGCAGGCAAATAGTGCAACAATTTAAGAATATAATTTCTCAACTTAAAATTGCAATGAGTTTGGGGATCTCATCATCTATGGTATATATCATTAAAAAGATTCAGAGAATCTGGAGAAGTCTCTGTACACAAGGGACAAGGCAGAAAACCAATATTGGATGGCTGTGATCTTCGGGCTCTCAGACGGCACTGCATTAAAAACAGACACAATTCTGTAGTAGAAATCACGGCATGGGCTCAAGAACACTTCCGAAAACAATTGTCTGTGAACACAGTACGTGGCTGCATCCACAAATGCAAGCCAAAACTCTACCATGCAAAGAAGAAACCATATGTAAACAAGATCTAGAAATTCTGCCGCCTTCTCTGAGCCCAAGCTCATTTAAGATGGACTAAGGCAAAGTGGAAAACTGTCCTGTGGTCTGCCGAAGCAAAAAAGTAAATTTTTTTGGGAATCATGGTCGTTGCGTCCTCTGGACTAAAGAGGAGAGGGACCATCCGGCTTCTTATCAGCGCACAGTTCAAAAGCCAACATCTGTGATGGTATGGGGGTGCATTATTGCGAATGGCATGAGTGACATGCATATCCGTGAAGGCACCATTAATGCTGAACAATATATACAGGTTATATACAAGTTTTGAAGCAACATATGCTGCCATATGATGATGTCTTTTTCAGGGAAGGCCTTGCTTATTTCAGCAAGACAATGCCAAACCACATTCTGCACATATCACAACAGCATGACACCGTAGTTAGAGTCCGGGTGCTAAACTGACCTGCCTGCAGTCCAGACCTGTCACCCACTGAAAACAATTTGCGCATTATGAAATGAAAAATACGACAAAGGGGACCCCGAACTGTAGAGCAGCTGAAATCCTATATCAAGCAAGAATTGGAATACATTTCACATTCAAAACTACAGCAACTGGTCTCCTCAGTTCCCAAATGCTCACAGAGTGTTGTTAAAAGAAGAGGTGATGCAACACAGTAGTAAACATGCCCCTGTCCCAACTGTTTTGAAACATGTTGCTGGCATCAATTTCAAAATGGGCATGTATTTTTCCAAAAACAATAACGTATCTCAGTTTCAAAATTAAATATGTTGTCTTTGTACTGTTTTCAATTAAATATAGAGATAAATGATTTGCACATCATTGCATTCTGTTTTTATTTGCATTTTACGCAGCATCCCAACTTTTTTGGAAACAGTGTTGTAAACAGGTGAAAATCGTTGCGCGTTACCTTCCTGAGGTTACGTGTTACACGTTCCTGACATCCTCCCCACAGCTACTGAGGTCTAAAGACGGTGTCTAGCTCAGTGTGTATTGGAGTGGAATGAGATGTGATGTTTGAAGTGTGGTCCTGTTGTATAATCAGAATCAGAAAAATAATGTCGTTGGAAAACAAAAAAAACAACCGTACCTCTATTTTGTAAACCGCAATTACATTCAGTATGAATATAAATTGGTGCAATTATGTTAGCTATCAACATATAACCACTGCTATTGGTGCTATATATGACTCAATATTTCGTTGCTCCTTCAATTTTTTGCTATTATGTTGGTCCTTAACGTAAATGATTCAAAATGAAAAACTTCTCATTACGAATAACCTTTACAGTTAATTGTTAAGGTTAACTTAGTGTTAAGGTTTAGCATCACAGTACTGGCGTCAGGGTTATGATTAGGGTTAGGTTATGGTTAAGCATCACTGTACTTCATCCTCACTGGGTTAGAATGAAGGTTAAGGGAAAGGTTACGTAAACAGAAAAAACAGAAAAACGGCTTTGTAAATAAAACAACTCCCCAACAAAAAAACATGTTTCATCTCGATGGAATTGGAAACATCCCCCCACAATCCGCAAGCACAACGCCGTAGCAAACAGAGAGTCTATTTAACTATGAAAACGTTCATAACTGCCCTTAGTGGCCGGGTTCCGGCTGTAAACAGCACTTTTCATAACGTAATCGTATCAAAAGTAGCTAGCTAACTGGCATAATATATTTTACCTTGTATGTGCTGCTGTTAGCACCATCTCTTTCATGTAAATTGCAGGCTAATCTAAAGCTACCATGTTTAGCAAATAAAGCTAGCTTTTGTGACATTGCCAAATATACTAAATGCTGATAATTGGTGCAAAAAAGTAGTTGGTGCAACTATATCTTCTTTATCCAAGAATGTCATCATTATTTGCATTATTTACATAACATTGTTAAAGATTGAATGCAATATCAGCCTGTGTTAAGAAATGTATAAAATGTTCCTAAAGATGGCGCCACATCATGGGATGGCTGTGTTCCACCATGTGGGATCCATGAATAGCTGAATAGTGGGGAAGTTTGGAATGCCACCCAAACAATGGAAATGTCATGGAAATGCATAGGAGGAAGATTGTGAATCTCATCATTGACCCCCAGCAAAATAATTTACAATTCTGCTGTTGTGCTTTGTGTGTGTATTTTACACTATGTTGAGCTAAGAATTTGAATATGTTGTCAACTCCAACCTATATTTGTGTCATTGTCATCAATCCACATAAGAACATATTTTACTAAGACAACCGTTTCTGTATGCTGCTGTATTCTGCCAGTTTATACAAATAATCTAGCCATTAGCAGTAACTTCTCAATTTACAAGAATATTTCTAAATTTTACACAGAAAACAACCAAATATATACACTACCGGTTTTAGAACACCCCATACATTTCGTTGTAATAAAAAAGGCTTTTTCCAGGGAACAAGTAATTGGTTAACAACTTACAGCTGTTCTACAGCAATGGAAGTAAATTTAGCCTTGAACGTTGATGCTAACAATTGCCACAGCTGTCCCAATTTTGTTGATTACTTACAAACCCTCTGTCAGTTTAAAAGCAGTCTTAGAACATACTGTGTAACTAAACCCTCTTAAGCATTATTTGGACAGTATTGTACTGCAGGAAGTGAGGAAAAATGTGATTAACAAAGAAAGAAAGAAAGACAGACAGACCATTATGACCCTTTAAAGTGTATGTCTTTCTGTTAGAGAAATAGCAAAGAAAGCCAAGGTGTCAGTGAATAGCTTCATACACTATGAAAAGGCTCTTGGAAAGTAGAGGAAACTGACAGAAAGAGGTCTGGCAGACCCAAAGTCACAACAGAATCAGAAGACAAGTTTCTGAGAGTCAACTGCTTGCGTGATAGGCGGCTTGCATGGCAACAGCTTCAAGCTCAGCTGAACCTTTTCACACGTAAGTTTCGTATATCACTTAACTCCCAGCGTGAGTTTTTTCAGGTGATTTCAGGACTCGCTCAAAGAATTTTATTATGGAAGCGCCCACAAATGTTAGCTACCTTTGGGTTACGTAACTTATTGAAAACGTATGCACAATCATTTTGACCGGTCGTCAGCTCTTCCGGGATATGGTACGTTGTTCTTCTTGCTATTATCATTTGTTTTTGTGTCAGACGTATTATGATTATTTTAGCAAAATATGAATGCTGGTGTTGGCTGTGCGTTGGTATGCAAGTAACCCTTCATGTCCCAATTTGAACACTTGCTACCCCTGTAATTGTTTGAAAATCTATATTTATGAAATTAACATCTGACATTGAGGAAATAAAGTTATAAACACTGTTTGAGCTAAATGTGAGTAAATAAAAGCGCGGTCTGACCAGTGATTGTTGCGTCACTCGTACCTAGACGTTCTAATGATGTATTCTAACCGGTGTGATCGTACGCTTCAGGGACCACTCTAGTCTGATCACAACGGTGTGATCGTACGCTTCAGGGACCACTCTAGTCTGATCACAACGGTGTGATCGTACACTTAGGGACCACTCTAGTCTGATCACACCGGTGTGATCGTACGCTTCAGGGAACACTCTAGTCTGATCACACCGGTGTGATCGTACGCTTCAGGGACCACTCTAGTCTGATCACACCGGTGTGATCGTACGCTTCAGGGACCACTCTAGTCTGATCACACCGGTGTGATCGTACGCTTCAGGGACCACTCTAGTCTGATCACACCGGTGTGATCGTACACTTCAGGGACCACTCTAGGCTGATCACAACGGTGTGATCGTACGCTTCAGGGATCAAATTAGAATGTGGGAAAAATTGCTTTTCAAAAAGGTCCTCATCCAAATTTAACAGAGCTTGAGCCATTTTGCAAAGAAGAATGGGCAGAAATTGCTGTGTCCAAACTTGCAAAGCTGGAAGACACCTATCCAAATAGACTCATGGCTGTTATCAGGGTCGTAGCTAATGCGGAGAAAGGTGGGTAGGATTCAGGCTGTAATTGCTGCCAGAAGTCCACAGGGATGAATACTTTGGAGAGCATGTGTAAACATACAGTTAGGACTGGAAATAATTGGACACTGACGCAGGTTTTGTTATTTTGGCTGTTTGCCAAGCTGTATTCAAGTTACAGTTAAATAATGAATATGGGCTTAAAGTGCAGACTCTCAGCTTTAATTTGAGGGTATTCACATCCAAATTGGAGGAAGGGTTTAGTAATTACAGCTCTTTAATATGTAGCCCCCCTCTTTTTCAAGGGACCAAAAGTAATTGGACAATTGACTCAAAAGCTGTTTCATGGACAGATGTGGGATATTCCTTTGTTATTTCTTCATCAATTAAGCAGGTAAAAGGTCTGGAGTTGATTCCAGGTGTGGCATTTGCATTTGGAAGCTGTTGGTGTGAACTCACAACATGTGGTCAAAGGAGCTCTCAATACAAGTGAAACAGGCCATCCTTAGGCTGCAAAAAAAATTCCATCAGAGAGATGGCAGGAACATTATGAGTGGCCAAATCAACAGTTTGGTACATTCTGAGAAAAAAAGAACACACTGGTGAGCTCTGCAACACAAAAGGACTGGACGTCTACAACAGTGGTGGATGATCGTAGGATCCTTTCCATGGTAAAGAAAAAGCCCTTCACAACATCCTGCCAAGTGAAGAACACTCTCCAGGAGGTAGGCATATCATTATCCAAGTCTACCATATAGAGAAGACTTCACCAGAGCAAATACAGAGGATACAGCACAAGGTGTAAACCATTTATAAGCCTCAAGAATAGAGAGGCCAGTTTTGACTTTGACAAAAAACATCTAAAAAAGCCAGCCCAGTTCTGTAATAGCATTCTTTGGACAGATGAAACTAAGTTCAACCTGTACCAGAATGATGTGAAGAAAAAGTATGGAGAAGGCTTGGAACGGCTCATGATCCAAAGCAGACCACATCATCTGTAAAACACGGTGGAGGCAGTGTGATGGCATGGGCTTGCGTGGCTTCCAATGGCACTGGGTCACTAGTCTTTATTGATGATGTGACAGAAGACAGAAGCAGCCAGATGAATTCTGAAGTGTATAAGGACATATTGTCTGCTCAGATTCAGCCAAATTCAGCAAAGTTGATTGGATGGTGCTTCACTTTACAGATGAACAATGACCCAAAACAAATTGTGAAAGCAACCCAGGAGATTTATTAGGCAAAGAAGTAGAATATTCTGCAATGGCCGAGTCAATCACCTGATCTCAACACGATCGAGCATGCATTTCACTTGCTGAAGACAAAATTTAAGGCAGAAAGACCCACGAACAAACAACAACTGAAGACAGCTGCAGTAAAGGCCTGGCAAAGCATCACAAAGGAGGAAACCCAGCGTTTGGTGATGTCCATGCGTTCCAGACTTCAAGCAGTCATTGCCTGCACAGAATTCTCGACAAAGTATTAAAAATGTACATTTTATTTATGACTGTGTTCATTTGTCCAATTACAACTGAGCCCTTGAAATAAGGGAACTATGTATAAAAACGGTTACAATTCCTAAAAGTTTCATACAATATTTTTGTTCAACCCCTGAAAAAGTCTGCACTTCAACTGCATTCTCGGTTGTGTCATTTTCAAATCCATTGTGGTGGCGTACAGAGACAAAATGATGAAAATTGTGTCAGTGTCCAAATATTTGTGAACCTAACTGTACGTACACAAGTGCACGCACACACATACGCACACACACGCACACGCACACACACACACATACAAACTGCAGCAGAAAAGAAAGGGGAGGAAATTAGCTATGGAGGAGCAGATGAATGCAGAGAGTTCAGACCACTCTTCCAATTGGTGGATGTCCTTGAGAAGTCTAGGGCAGCACTTACCACAAACAATGAGAAGTAGTTGTGTAGGGTGTGTGTCTGTTTCTCCTCCATTTCAGTTTCAAAGTTCCTTAATTTTACAAAATTCTGTAGTTATGTTTAAGATTTGGGGTTAGGATTAGGAAATAAGGTTAGGATTAGGCATAATATAGATGATATGATTAGGGTAAAGGGCTAGGTTTAAAAAATGTAGCCATGAAGAGAAACGGTGTGTGTGAAAGAAAACTAGATGTTATAGAGGACGAATTTGGTCAGAAACAGTACAGTTCTATTTTATAGTGTTTTTGGATTTGTTAGTCAAATACACTCCATACAGGACCACCAAACACATTAAAAGGTTCACATACAAAACCAGAACATACTGTACATAACATTGCATATAGAGCCAGAACTTACTGTACATAGCATCTCATACCAAATCAAAACATACTGTACATAACAGCACATACCAAATCAAAAAACACTGTACATAACAGCACATACCAAACCAGAACATGTTGTAGGTCTACATAATAGCACAAACCGAGCCAGTATATACTGTACATAACAGACTAATGAACATAGTTGGAGAGTAATGGATTAGATGTAATCCGTTAAATGTAACTCTATTCCCTCACGTTACCAACTAAAATATTGTAATCGGATTACAGACACCTTTGAACAAATATATGATTAATTCATGGATAACTTCAATTGATAAATAATAGGTGCGCGAAATACTTATGACATGTTGCATGTTTGAATATTTTTTTTTTTCATGTTTTAAAAACAAATTATTTGAACTCAAATAACAATTGCGCGCCACAGGTGTGCGATCACGTGTGCAAAGTTGGGCGCGCATAACCAGATTTGTGACCGATGAACGCTAGTTGAATTTTCTCCGGTTATGTTTGGTTGGATGGCTGGTAAAAACAGAGTTTATCTACGATATTAGCCGACCCATTTAATGTGATTTAGTTATCTACTGTCGGTGCATCTTTCTTAGAACAATGATATAGGCGATTGGCCTATACCTGTGTTATATATTTTTTAGACATGAATTGTTTAGATTAGGCAACTATTTGCTAGATAGCTGTAACATGGCGCTGCCTTCAAGATAAAATATTATATGCAATTTATCACGACATTTGAGGAGAAATTGTGTGACGGGAAGCACTCGGCCAAAGCATGATGATTTGCATTTAATGCAGCCACCTCACCCAGCTAACAATTTTCCGTTGTCACAATGTTGTTACGACGTTATCTGGTGACCGAAATTAGGTAGCAGCAACGTTGTCAGCTACGTTGTCACAACCGGAAAAGTGAGTTTTCTTGTTGTCGTTACAACATAACTAATTGACGTTGTCAGTTTGTCGCTAGCATGTCGTAGAAACGTGGTATTTCTAAGGTTGTCGGTTGGTAATCGCGAATCCTAGGCATCCTATCCAGTTGACCATTCATTGCCATTTTCCTCTTACATTTTTTATATTCATACGTACAGCTAGAATATGTACAGCTAAGTTCATTTCTGTCCAGTCAACATCTTGACAGTTTTCTCCAACTGTTCCATGAAATCTTAAATGCAACACATTTCAGCAGGATTCTATACCGACAGTTTTACAGTAAGGTATTATGTATAAAAATTATACATTTACTTTATCAACCCCTTCCCAGATATAATAATGGCAATGCTGTTAGATCATCAGTCCAGACATTTTCTCCTAGCAAATTACATGACATATCTTGTAATATACAAGAGCCCCATAGGTAGCAAAAAAGTATATACATTTACAAATAAACCAGAACATTTATGTAATTTAAAAAATATTTTATTTATCACTCACCTCACACTCCCATGTTGGTCAACAGCACAGAAATTAAAATCAGAACTGTGTGGAACTTCATAACCATCAGGAAGGATAAAGTAGCAAATCTCATCTAGTTAACGCCAATGAAACTGTAGGTCTTCAATGGCAATAGCTATGATAAACAGTATTTTTTCCCGCTAGTAGAGTTCTATCCTTCTCCAATCATTGACATTTTTGTTCCAGCTATCAACTGATCAAATTTAGAAATATTATCAAACTGGCCATTTTACAAATAATTAAAATATAAGAACACAAGCCAATATGAATGCTATACTCTTCATTGGGTTCTTTTCTTTTCAAATGGTGAAGAATTGTGAAATCATGAAAAAAAAAAATAATAAATTGAAACGAAACAATTAATATTATCCAACTGACAAAATACAATCACACAAGCAAAGACGGACACTTTACTCTTCCTTGTTGTCAGAAATGAGTCTGAGTGGTCTTCAATTCTTTCTTCACCTTCCTCCCTTCCTCTGCCGTTGAACCCGTTGCTGCACCTGGACATGGACAATGAAAACCAGTTTAAAAACAGTATAAAATAGAGTGTCAACCATTTGATTCAATTCGTTCATAATTTATTCATATCACTTTTACAATTTTGTCAAATCTTGTTGAATCATTACTTGTGGAACTCATAGTAAAAATCTTTACATTTGAGTACTTGTGAGGTGACTCGATGTTCATCTGCAGTCGATATAAAAAGTCTACACACCTCTGTTAAAATGCCAGGTTTTTGTGATGTAAAAGAATGGCAAAGATAAATCATGTCAGAATTTTTTTCACTTTTAATGTGACCTATAATGTGAACAATTCAATTGAAAAACAAACTGAAATCTTCGAGAGGGAAAAATGAAAAATAAAAACCATACAATAACCTGGTTGCATAAGTGTGCACACCCTCTGATAACTGGGGATGTGGCTGTGTTCAGAATTAACCAATCACATTCAAACTCATGTTAAATAGAAGTCATTACACATCTGCCATCATTTAAAGTGACTCTGATTAATCACAAATAAAGTTCAGCTGTTCTAGTAGGATTTTCCTGACATTTTCTTAGTTGCATCTCAGAGCAAAAGCCATGGTCCGCAGAGAGCTTCCAAA
>JACXGI010005372.1:0-36337 GCA_016801175.1 Esox masquinongy | reverse complement strand
TTACCTAGCACTGGACATCCCTCCAAAATTGATGAAAAGATGAGAAGAAAACTGGTCAGGGAGACTTCCAAGAGGCCTACAGCAACATTATAGGAATTGCAGGAATTTCTGGCAAGTACTGGCTGTGTTCTACATGTTACAACAATCTCCCGTATTCTTCATATGAATGGGGTAGGGTGGCAAGATCGAAGACTTTTCTTACAAAGAAAAACATCCAAGCCCGGCTGAAGTTTGCAAAAACAAACATCAAGTCCCTCAAAAGCACGTGGGAAAATGTGTTATGGTCTGATGAAACTTTTTGGCCATAATTCCAGAAGGTATGTTTGGCACAAAAAACAACACTGCACATCACCCAAAGAACACCATACCCACAGTGAAGCATGGTGGTGGCAGCATTATGCTTTGGGGCTGTTTTTCTTCAGCTGGAACCGGGGCCTTAGTCAGGGTGGAGGAAATTATGAACAGTTCCAAATACCAGGCAATTTTGGCACAAAACCTTCAGGCGTCCGTTAGAAAGCTGAAGATGAAGAGGAAGTTCACCTTTCAGCACGACAACGACCCAAAGCACACATCCAAATCTGCATGGCATCACCAGAAGAAGATTAACGTTTTGGAATGGCCCAGCCAGAGCCCAGACCTGAATCCAATTGAACATCTGTGGGGTTATCTGAAGAGGGCTGTGCACAGGAGATGTCCTCGCAATCCGACCGATTTGGAGCGCTTTTGCAAAGAAGAGTGGGCAAATATTGCCACGTCAAGATGTGCCATGCTAATAAACTTCTACCCAAAAAGATTGAGGGCTGTAATAAAATCAAAAGGTGCTTCAACAAAGTATTAGTTTAAGGGTGTGCACACTTATGCAACCAGGTTATTGTGAGTTTTTTATTTTCCCCCCTCAAAGATTTCAGTTTTTTTCAATTTAATTGTTCACGTCTTAGGTCACATTAAAGGTGGAAAAAGTTCTGACATGATTTATCTTTCTCTCATTCTTTTACATCACAAGAACCTAGCATTTTAACAGGGGTGTGTAGACTTTTTATACCCACTGTATGTTTGAAAAAAGTTACCAACCAAGCTAGTAGTTGACTTACTGTACTGTACTGTAGCTTGCTAACGTTTGAGCTAACGTTAATTGGCTTGCTAGACAGTACTGTAATTCGATGGGAACTACCAAAGTGATTTTAGCTATATGACAGATAGTTATCTATCTGCTTTGTAAAGAAGTTACAATCTCAAGCTTACCTGAGATTCCTTGTCCAGAAATGATGACGGTGCTCCAGAAATGATGTCGGCTTAACGAACTAAACTGACGTTTGTTTAACGTTTGTACAGTACCTTTTGCTAACTGCAGTAGCTAGTTAGCCAGGTATAGCTTAAAAGAAAACTTGCGCTACCTGCAGTAATTAGCTAGGTATATTACAGTACTATAATGTAGGCTACATGACTAAATTAGAAAATAACTGAATTGGAAAATTGCTAGATTAGAAAACGAAAGTATGATTAACATCAATGATTATTACATTTCTAAATAGCAATAACTACTAATGTAGGCTAACCACAGTAGCAGAAGAGTACTGGTGAAAACTCACAGACATGACTAAATCAGAACATTAATCAGAATTATCTTAAACTGGAGTTAAATAAACATGCTATAGCCACCGGTTATGTCTGCTGAGATACTGTAAACTTCTATTTAGGAGTATAAACTATAACAGTTTACAATTTGTGCACGCATTCCGTCTGTGTTGTGGGAGATTATACAGAACTATTTGAATTGGTCTGAATTGCGGTGATTGGGGAATAATTGTGACTCTAAAGATCTTCAGGTGAACTTTGAAATATTTGGAATACGTGGTTTCCGATGTGGTGACAGTAATGACATTTTAAGCAAAGTACGTTGTAGCAACGAAAATAGGAGTTAATATTTCCCGGTTGTAGTTACGTAAGATCGTTACCAAACTGGTAAGAAAGTTGTTTCATTGTCAGTACGTCCTGTAATTACGTTTCTGCTACATCCTGAGCAGGTAAGACAGATTACCAATTATGTGGTCATTAATTTCCTTCAGACAACGTTGGAGTTACGTAGGATTGTTACCAAACCGGTACGTAAGTATTTACCTTGTCAGTACATCGTGTAATTAAGCTCCTGCGACATGCTGAGGAGGTAAGGAAGATTACCAATTATGTGGTCATGCAGTTACCTTCGGATAATGTTGCCATAACGTTTTGAGGAGGTAATGTCATGACATTACCAATCCATAACGTCACGGTTGGTTGTGGTTACGTAACGTGTTAGCTGGGCAACACCTTAGGCCTTCTGGTAGGCCATGTGATTCTGCTTGCTTTGCATCTAAAAAAATTGCGTTCATTGGTTATCATTGGCTGCTTACGATTAAATTCAAGATAAGAGTGCAAGTGTATAATTACTGTTTATTTATTTAATATACGTTTTGAAATAATGACGGTTACGCGCGGGTAAAACTTATTTGTGTGCGGGTGTTTACGATTTCAAATGTGCACTCACGTGCTTGGCGTTTCTGCATTGTTTTGACAATTTTGGTGGTTGCTTAGCAAAACATCAGACTTCTGCAAATTTAGTGTAGGTCTACGCGCGAAAAGTTATCTTGATTTTTATTTACAAAAATGTCAGTTTTCGAGAAACTGACGTTTATTTGTCAACTTTGTTTTGAAGCAATAGAAAACAAAGTTTCAAGATTTATTTGTCAATAAAACACAAATAACAGAATAGTCTAACACATCCTTATATTATGGGTGATGTTCATATAAAAAGTCAGATTCTGGAAGATCAAGGATTAATGGATGATTTGGAATGACTGAATATCCGACAGACATTTAGCATGTAATGTAGAGATGTAGCCCAATCATATTGAAGTAGAAAAGGTTTAGAAACCCTTTCCAAAGGCACTGTACATACTCCATAAGGTAAAACGCAAATTCTGTTTTTGGCCAGCTATGTAAACATACTATACACACATCTAACATTGATTGATCCCGCAAAAGGTGTTCAGTTGGTTATGGGCTATTCCTATTTGTCTTTTAATGCCTCTTAATATCAAAGTAATCTAAAAGTAATTAAGTAAGTTTGAGTAAACAAAAAGTTACATTACTGATTACAAATGTGGACAGGTAACTTGTAACTGTAACAGATTACATTTAATAAGTAACCTACCCAACCCTGCTTATGAAAAGCTTCTACCACCAGGCCATCAGACTTATGAACAGCTTCTACCACCAGGCCATCAGACTTATGAACAGTTTCTACCACTAGGCCATCAGACTTATGAACAGCTAGCCCCGGCTGTCTCTGAGCACAGACCTGCACACTAGAAGCTATTTGCACTGATCTCTGAGCATTGATTTAATTATATAAAATACACACATTCAGGAATCCCCCCCCCCCACTAACCTTGTCGGCTATCATCAGCAAGTCATCACCCATCTTGTCCATTTTGGGGGCTTTGTACGTGTAGATAAAGCACATCATCTCTTTGAGCCCCTCAAGGTTCCACATTGTTGATTTCCATGCAGTTCTGGAAGAGAGGGTAAGGAGGAAAGGAAGGAGAGAGATGGGGCTGGAAAGAAGGAAACGGGGAGCGTGAGAGGAAGGAGAGACAGGGAAAGGGAGTATTTGGGGAATAATATGATAGTGAGGGAGAGAAACGATAAAGGAGAGAAAGGAAAAAGAGGAGAGAAGAAGTGAACAGACAGTGTTCAGAGCCTTCATGAGCACTTGATTGGGTTTTGATACTGTCGCAGCACTCTTCCAACACTCAGCTACACTAATTTCAGATGTACTGTATGAAGAGAGCTGTATGAAACTATGCAGTTGTACTCTTTCATTCATGTCACAAACCCATGTATGAACCATCTTCATCCTAACACACACACACACACACACACACAAACACACAAAATAGTTGTGAAAAGAGCCAATCAGAGCAAAACACTCTTGAAAAGTCTGAACACGTTCACTCCAACATTTCAAAACGACATTCGAGATATATAATTATTTTTTCTGTCGATTCCTGGAATTAATCCGGAACATTCGTTCCCAACGCACGGCGCCCGCAGCCAACGGCAGACTGTCTTTATCGCTCGTCGGCACGGTAACCGTAACCTGAGCCCTTTTCTCAGCTCCGAGAGGCAGAACAAGGTAAACCAATTATGCTACTGCTGCTTTATCGTCACCACGGTGACCTGGGGTATTTCAGCGGGGTCAGACACGGTATACAGACAGCTTATACTGCATTAATGTTCCACTTTGGACACAACAACAACATGGAGGAAATCAGGGAGGGAACTTCTGAAAACAGCAGACGGAATTACAAATCAACAGATAACACATTACCACAGACATCAAACACAGCCATTAGTGGTGGGTAGGGAGCGTACATGTGATCTTTAATGGTCTGTATGCCCTCATGACCTCACACAGGCACACGGCTCAGCTATTAGAGGGTCTTTACAAGCTCATTGGTCCTCCCTCGGCTTTAGAGGAGTGTACGTCCATCCATCTGTTCCTCCGTCGTGTGGGGACACATCCCTCCCTCAGTCTCTCTTTCTCTCTGATGAAGACGCCCACTTAAACAGCAATTAAGATGCATTTCCTCGCTGTGTGCTTTATAATTTCCCCATTCGAGCGGCGCCTGCATCAATATTCCGCTGACACAGCCTCTAAATCACTGAGGTTCAATCTCAGCCTCTCCCCATCAGATGAGGAGAGCCCGGCGTGGCACAGGGGTGCGCAGTCACACACAGGCATGCCTGCATGAGCCCATAAACAGACAAATACAAATAAATATACATCCTACAGTCACAGATCTCATAGGGAACATGCCAACTTCACGCAGAAAAATGCAACCTTCTGGAAGGTTACAGTAAATGTGGTAACACTTCCCTGCAACTAGAGATGATGCAACACAGAGAAAAATATGTGGTCCTCCCCGCTGAGGCAACACCGACACTGTGACTGTAAAGGTCACATAGCACTGTTAACACTGACAAATTACTGTTCAGGTTACACAACACTGTCAACACAATGAGACATTACTGTTCAGATCAAACCACACTGTCAACACTGTGACTGTTCAGGGCATACAATACCGTCAACACTGTGACACATTACTGTCCAGGTCATACAACATTATCAACACAGCGATACATTTACTGACACAATACTATCCTGGTGACACAATACAGTCAACACTGTGACATATTACAGTCCAGATCATACAACACTGTCAACGCTGTGATAAATTACACTGCGTCATGTGACTCTACAGGTCATACAGAGTAAGTAGAGTAATAATTTGAGAATAATTATTATTTGAGAGTAATAATTTAATCTGAGCGCCATACAAGACTATGCCAAACTTATTTCATGTAATTTACTCTTATCTATTGGAAAGGGAGTACTGCAAGCAAATACAGTGACTCATGGCAAGAAAGATAATTTTCTTATGAGAAAGACAGAGAGGAGGAGAGTATACTTATTGAAAAGCAGGAACCAGTAGGAAAAAAATTACTTGAACTTGCTTTTATAACCATTGGGTAACTGTTTCAACTCAAACTAGGTTCTCTGACCAAACAAGTAAATTTCTTAAAGTAACTTTCATCAGATATTCAACGTCTGCATGTTATGTCACACATTACTGGGGTATGGCCAGTTCCTGTGCCACTACAAAAGAAATCCTTTGATACTGTGTTGATATGGGTCAGAGGGGTTCGCTCCCACCTCTCACATTGAAATCAGTGACACATTTCGGGTCAAACAACAATTTGAACACCGTTTCTAACACGCACCTTTTTAACTCTCCTCCATATCGCCAACATGACACTGAACACAGGCTGACCAGGATGGGCGGTGGTAGAGAGAGATGGCTAACACTCCAAATTCCACAACCTCTCTGCCTGGAAAAGACTCAAAATGGTTCTGCTGCTAGTAATACTTGGGCCTGATGGAGACCCTGTCAGTCTATTTGACCAGCGTTGCCGGTTCTACCCGATGGCTAGCAGGGCCCGACCCAGGAGGTATAGGCTGTGTACAAAATGGCACCCGGTTCACTATATAGCGCACTACTTTTGACCAGGACCATAAGAAATATTACTCGTCGCTGTCACACTATCCCTCCCACTAGGACACTAGAGTGCTGGGGAGTGGGACAACTGGTTTGCTTTAGGGCCATAGCTGTGTTGTGGATCTGGTCCCATACTGAAGCTGCAAATAGTTTTGTTGTGTGCATTGTTATGTAGCTGCTAAGTGGAGCAGGAGAGAGTGGGAGACAGAGGATGGAGAGAGAGGGAGAGAGAGGAGAGGGAGAACCACACATTGTTTTAGATCACATGGGCAATAAGCAGCCAATTTCAGGCGCTCCGCTCAACAAGCACACATACACTCCACAGCCCCTTTGATCCGGTTCTGTCTGTCTCCACGGCGATTAACAGCCCGGAGAGTTGTCACGGGAACGGTGGCAGGGAGGAGAATAACAAGGGGAGCGGGTGTCACCTGGCCCAAGTTGTGATGTGGGGGGAGGAGGGACGAGTTGCAGGGAAGAAGGTGCAGACAGCCAGAAGAGGGGGTGGGGAGAGATAGTATGCCCAACCCCACACAATTAAAATGTCTCAAAATCAGTCCACAATTGACAGCAATTCCTTTCTTCCACAGAGGGAGACAGTTTTCTCAATGTTTGGGCTACAGTCTGTTTCTCAAAAGAAGTCTGTGTTTCTGTCATTGATGGGTTAATATGTGTAACAAGCCATTGGCTGTGTGTGTGTGTGTGTTTGTGTGGTCGTGTTATGATAATTTTCTCACCTGCCAGAATGGTTTTGTAAGTAAAAAGGGAGTGTTCCCACAACCCTCGCAGGTCCTCAGCCAGCCTGCTTCCTGGCACCTCCACTGTGTTCATGGTATTCCGACTGGAGGTGTTCACCGAGTCCCGCACCATGCTCACCGGGGGCAGGAGAGGACATCCGTCAGTCAGTTTGCCCTGTGCACTAACCAACATCAATCCCTCTAAGGCCCGGACACGATAACAGAATACCTCTGACACAACAGTCAATTCCATCAACTGTTCAATACAGCTGTCATGTAAACAACAGGACCCAAATAATTAACTATATTAGTTATTTGGTCTTGATTGAGGTGTAAGTGTTGGTGGATCATTCACCAAATCCACTCACAACCAGGGATTACACTGGCATTTGACTTCATTGGGGTGTGCTTGCTTGTGTGTGTCAGTGTGTGTGTGTGTGTGTGTGCGTGGGTCTGATTACACTTCATGCTGACTTTGCCACCTGTTCAAGAAAACATCGAACATACTCATTTATCTCACTACAGGACTGTGAGCTCTATGCACCCACACACACACACATACACACGTACCCACACGCAGTCATTTATTTATATCCTTGTGGGGACCTGAAATCAAAACACCCAATATCGTAACCCATAATGATTGAACCTAACCTTAACCCCCATTTTAACACTATCCCCGATTGTAATTTTTCCCCTAAACCTACTGTAACTCC
The DNA here is from genome assembly GCA_016801175.1 of Esox masquinongy. Classification (NCBI taxonomy): domain Eukaryota; kingdom Metazoa; phylum Chordata; class Actinopteri; order Esociformes; family Esocidae; genus Esox; species Esox masquinongy. Next base: position 28,789 of record JACXGI010005372.1, on the reverse strand, counting down.
TAAGCCAGAAATGTATTTTTTCTTGCAGGGACCAGCAAAATTCCTAACAAGTGCACGTTTTATGTTGTACTATCTTTGTGAGGACTCATGCTTGGTCTTTGAAATCCATACACACAAACACTTTCCATCGAAGCTTATCACAACACTTTGAAACTAGCAGCATCTCTTTAGAAACAAGTAAAGACAACGAACGTGTTTCCAGGAAAAGCTGTGTCATGGCTAGAGTTACTCCCATCAGACTCCTAGTGAGGTGACCATGCTATGGGGCGGCTCCCATGAAAACGCTTTGCCTGTCCGTCTGTCTCTCCCTCTCACTCTGTCTGTCTCCTTGTCTGTCCAACTCTCCTTCTGTCTGTCCGTCTGTCTTTCTGTCTGTCTTTCTGTACGTCTGCCTGAAGAAAAGTGGAGAAAAACACACAATGAAAAAGTGTGTGGCAAGCAGGAAATTGAATGTCAAGGACCCTTGTTTGCTCTTGATAGAGGTGTAAGTGTTAGCCTGGAGGGGAGAGAGTGAGACAAGAGAGGTAGGAGAGAAAGGGTTAGACAGAGGGATGGAGAGAGGAGAAAAAAAAGAGGATTCATGGCAACAGGCGAAAGGCAGAAATATTAGGAGGGTCTGATCCCAAGGTAGCAATGGACTCATAAACACAAGCTCATTTCCTGTGATGACATTACAGGAGCACAGTGAAAAGAAAAGGCTGCTATTTAGAAGAGAGATTTGTGACCATGAGTATTATTGTTGTGAGTGTGTGTGAGTGTGTGTGTTTGTATGCTGGTTCTGGATCCCACAGCTGGCTCTATTAATCACACCCCAGGGGGACTACAGTCTGACTGACAAACATCCATTTACACACACAAACAGACAGACACACAGACACATACTTTATACGCACACAGACACACAGAAATCAACAAACAGAAATGTACTCATGAGTACACTCACAAGACCAGGGTTAGGGTTCTTCTGTGAGCGTCTTCTACACACCAGGGTACCATTGAGAACATTTTGTAGTGGATTGGTTGAAACTGTTACAAAGTCATAGACAATAATTTGCCGTTGATTTGCATGATTTGATGAAAATCCCTAGATATTGCTGTTGAGCACCTTTTTGTATAGAGACCTAAGACGTCTATTGTAATCTTTACATGTTATGAGGTGGGAGTTTTTCTGAGCACACAGAATGTATGCAATTGCAAAAAATACTATTTTTTGCAGAATAGTAACAATTACATGATAAAAACATTTATACTATGATTAAAAATGTAGTCGATAATTTTACATAATAGCTGTTTAAAAGCTAATTTAATGTCTAGCTGTTTAGTTACAAGAGAACAAAATGTCACAATATCTGCTGTTTCAGGAAAGAGTTTTCTGAGTGACAGGTGATGAAGAGCTCAGGTGATATCACACTCAATTAAACAACAGCCAAAATGCAGGAATTACAGTTTTTTTTTTTACAATCACCAACATCCTTTTTCCAATCTGTAGTCACATATATTGAAACAGCTGATTATGAATGAACAGATCATTGAAACATTGTGAAATAGCTGATTTACGTTTAAGTAGTGTAAAATAGACCAACCACAGCTGATTCCAATCTCAATCTGAGGCATAGCCAGGTGTTCTTTCAATTACATGGACATACACAGTAAAAAGGGGACTCGTTGGATTGATTTTGTTCAACGTGGATACAGAACAATACAGTGGAGCAGAGAGAGAAAAAATAATGTCTGGACCAGGGAGAGGAGTTGCTGGACCAGGACAAGGGAGGTCTTTTTCTGCCTGGAGGTGAAAAGTGTATGATCATCGGCCACGATGACCAAATGTCCCTCCAGGATGCAATGGGTACCGGTGGCAGGGACATTTCACCTGAAAAAAAGCCATGCGTTTCTATCCAAGGTGCATAGCGAGAGATGACATAAGATGTGATGTGGATGAGAACATGTGGCCAAATGCTGAAGATCGTATAGATTCGAACAGGACAGTGCATTTTTGCCAGACCACGTAAGCACGGTTAGAGACGCAGACCTGCCAACAATAGGTCCCGTGTTCAAATCGCGTTACCGTCAAACCAAATTATGGATTAGGATTTGTTCTGGAGAGATAAAAACTTTGCTGGCTACAACCTTCAGTAGCTGGGTTATAGTAAGCCTAAAATAAAACTGTTCATGGTTATATTGTGACTATTTCTGGTGGATTTTCGAAGTACGCATCCTTGCATGCTTTTTGGGTCACGATAGACAAAAACTTTGCTGGCTACAACCTTCAGTAGCTACGGTATAGTAAGCCTAAAATAAAACTGTTCACTGTTATGTTGCGACTATTTCTGGTGAATTTTCTATGTACGCATCTGTGCATGCTTTCTGGGTCAGGATAGACAAAAACTTTGCTGGCTACAACCTTCAGCAGCTACTTTATAGTAAGCCTAAAATAAAACTGTTTCTATTGCAACTATTTCTGGTGGATATTCAAAGTACGCATCCGTGCATGATTTTTGGGGTAATATATGCTAGATAAAAAACCCTTGAGCAGTAAAAGAGTAGGGGTTTCCACAATTTGCTCGTCTGACGAAAAAGTCAGTTATCGTCACCTATATCGTCACCTATATTTATAGAAAGCTGCCCGGCTTTCTATAAATATGCAAAATGCACAAAAAAAACTCAAAAGATAAAATGACCGGCTGCATTGCCTCTCTCATGGAAAGGCCATGACTGACAACATGGTCAATAATTGTGGAACAAATCTACAGTATTCTGTGGTGAATCTTCTTTGTATTCCAATTTGGCAAACTCCAACACATGAATCTGAACCTTCCCCTTGTTTAGTCCACTGTTGGAAACAGCAACTCATAGATAATCGCTTTTATGCATGAATAAGGACAGGTCGGTCATCGAACAACTGCGTAAATAAGTGCGGCCAGATCAATGTGGGATTCCTTGTCTGATATCAATAAGGTCTGATATCAATAAGGACTTCCCTGGCTGTGTTCATACACAGACGTCCGACTCAATGCTCCGACCAACAGCTGTTTGCTATACGTCTGCAGAGAATAATAGATCAAGAAGCAGGCAGCTTTGAAGAGGTGTTTCCAGCTGATAATTGGACACAGAGTGTAATAATAAATGGAGTTAGGTGATTAGTGATTGTCCTGATAGACATTAGTTTGTAGAATCAAAACATACACAGAGCTTTTGCTTAAGTCCCAAGGTCTTACACTGCTATATTATTGTGCCAGGGGGAGTAGGGTCAGTTCTCCTTCTCCATTGGAAATCCTTGTAGATCTAAGGAATGCACTTCCCTGTCCCTGTTTCCCTGTCTCCTGACCTGTTTAAACTCAGGAGGACATGAGGTCTTGGCCCACACCTCCGGAATACCAGGCTTGAAAGACTCGTTGCTGTCCCTGTCCAAAGTCCTCCTGGTTGTGTTGCAGATCAAGACGATACCTGACGACCCCCCCTCCCCAGGTTGGCCCTGTCCTTGTTCATCTGGTCATGCTTCTGACCTGGATTAGGTTTAATAGACTCTGGACTCAGCCCACATGCACTTTTTAATTATTACAACTTGTACTCTTAAAATTCACCCGGCACTGCCAGAAGAGGACTGGTCACCCCTCTGAGCCTGGTTCTTCTCTAGGTTTCTTCCTAAATTGCGGCCTTCTTAGGGAGTTTTTCCTTGCCACTGAAATTCAACACTGTTGTTGTTTGCTCTTGGAGTTTCAGGCTGGGTGTTTTGTAAAAGCACTTTGCGACAACTGCTGCTGTAAAAAGGGCTTTATAAATAAATTTGATTGATTGAAGTTAGAAAAAAATTAAATTTTTGATGGATGAAGTTGAATTCACGGCTGGCAATTGAGTTCTAGAACATACCCCCTGGTAGGATTCATATGTGGTCTTCCAGCTCAGTGTATCGACCCACAACTTTGTCTCAAGTGCGCAGACAAAAATAGATCAAGCTGCAGGCAGCATTCAAGAAGAAAAAGAGAACTTTAGGAGTGATAATTGGATGCAGGATGCAGTAATTAATCCCATGTATTGATATTTGAATGATAAGATAGACACAGCTTTATATAACCTACATAGAGAGCCTCTGGTTAAGTTAAAACACTTGAGAACGATTGAGTGATTTGTTCAATTTAATCGTTTGTTTGAATGATGAGCAACGATTCCCGATATTGTTTGCCGGTAGGGGGTCTGGTGTGTTCCGGGAGTTACTATCATAAATTAACAAAATTAGTTAAACGATTAGAGTTTTTTTACTGAACGACTCAAAAAGATCTGGGTCAGTAAAAAGAGTCTCACTTCTCATCACTACTTCAAATGAGCTGGCTGGGGTAAGCTGCCCACTGTCAAACCACTGTGTCTACTCTTGTGTTGTGGCATCAAAACAGAATTATGTTCGCTGAGCAATTCTTAGAGCACCCTCTATAGGGAACAAAAGAACCACTGTAAATGAGCAATCGTATTCGTTCATTGTTTGCAAATAATATTGACACTTTATTGGTGGAATAAGGACCAATACAAATATATAGGTAAAATACAAATATCTACCAATTAAATCGGCCAACTGATCAATCGGTTGGACTCTAATACTACACATGCACACCGTGCATTTATTTCCACCATAAACCCAGAGGTCAGTTGTGTTGCCCATGAGATAGCGGAATGGGATCACGTTCTGTTACAAATAGCTCTGAGTTTGTTTGTGCTAAAACTCTCTTTTTTTATTGTCTATCAGAGTCAGACTCTTTGAAATACACCAGTACATTTGGCGAAAATACTTTTTTCAAATAACTCACAATGTGAATCTCTAAAACATAATTTGAAATTATGAAGTATTTGGTTTCAAATCTTTATTTCACAGTTAATATTACATAAGTTTTATTTTTGATCCAGAACTTTGGAAAATTGCAGTCAGGCTTTCTTGTGCACTCTCAGCAGTTGGGTCCTCCTGGGTCTTCTAGCAACTTCCTTTCATTGAGCTGGCAACAGCTGGTGCGAATTGAAACTCCCTCTTCTTGTGTCTGAAGGTCAGCTTGAATCTGTGTGGCAGTTGATCGAAGCGCTTTCTCCACCATTCAAACAATCCTTTGCCGCAATCTTCCATTAACTTTTCTCTTGAAGTCACATCCGGAGAATTTGGCTACAGTGGCATGGGCTGTTAACTTCTTGATAACATTACACACGGTGGAAACAGAAGCATCAAGGTGCCAGGAGATGTTCTCAGAGCCTTGAGATTGTTCATGCTTGGCTTCAGTCTTGTGACTGACCTCCACAAACAATTCTCTGGTTTTCTTCATTTTCTTCATTCTTATTGTGAAACACAAAACAAGAGAATAAGTCATTTTTTCAGCTCAAACTTGTTGAATGAGTGATTTGTATTATATGATTTATATTATATATATTGCACCCTTCCATAGAGTGAATTTTAATCCAGCAACGCATTTAATTTATGGCTTGGGATCGCACGGCTGTTTTCTATTCTTTCCAAGTGTTTGTTTTGATCACAGCCGGACAAAACGGTCAGCATTTCCAGCTCTGCAGAAGTGTGTAATATATACAGTGGATATAAAAAGTCTACGCACCCCTGTTAAAATGCCAGGTTTTGTGATGTGAAAGAATGAGACAAAGATAAATCATGTCAGAACTTTTTCCACTGTTAATGTGACCTATAATGTGAACAATTCAATTGAAAAACAAACTGAAATCTTTGAGGGGGAAAAATGAAAAATAAAAACCTTACAATAACCTTCATTGTAAGGTAACAAAATATAACCTTCAAAAAATAACCTTCAACAAAGTATTAGTTTAAGGGTGTGCACACTTATGCAACCAGGTTATTGTGCGTTTTTTATTTTTATTTTTCCCCCTCAAAGATTTCAGTTTGTTTTCAATTGAATTGTTTACATTATAGGTCACATTGAAGGTGGAAAAAGTTCTGACATGATTTATCTTTGTCTCATTCTTTTACATCACAAGAATGTGGCATTTTAACAGGGGTGTGTAGACTTTTTATATGCACTCTATCTTGTGCTGGTTATGGAAAATTATGAATTGTGTGTAGAAATTGATGAATGATTACACAGCAAAGATGTCTACCCTCAGCAAGCAATTGTTATCTTTGAGGGTGCTACTTGGAAAGCTGGGACAGGAGTGTTTTCATTCTCAACGCCTAGCTGGACGATGTTTGAACTGGTTTAACATTCCACCACTACCATGTCAACTCTCAGCTACGTTGTGAGTGATGAGAGGAAAAGAAGAGAGACAGCAGCTAAATCTGGTGGTCGGATAAACGTATTGCTTGTTATTTATTATATCTTCTGATGACATAGATGTCTATACTGTGTCACAACAAGAGATTAATCTAGCTAGCTAACTAAGTGAAAAAAACAAAGTTTTTATACTTCTACCTTCAAACTATTAGCCAGATATCTGCTAAAAATAGGCACACAGGAGCTATAAAGCAAATGTAGCTTAGTCCCAGTTTCATGATGTTTTCAGTGGACAACAGCAACAAGCTATACGTGCCAATTAATGTGGATTTGCATGATTTTAAACGTTAAGGAAAATGTTCAATTTGTAACATCCCTAGTAGGATGTACAATAGTGATCCACAATAGTGAAGTAGAACATTGGAATGTAGCCTTAGTAGTAAAGGATAACGCTAGGATATATTCACAATAAGGATCACAGTAGGATGTGTCCACAGTATTGAAAGATCACAGTACGATGTATCCACAATAGTGAAGGATAACAGAATGATGTATGCACAGTAGTGAAGGATGACAGAACGATGTATCCACAATAGTGAAGGATGACAAAATGATGTATGCACAGTAGTGAAGGATAACAGAACGATGTATCCACAATAGTGAAGGATGACAGAATGATGTATGCACAGTAGTGAAGGATGACAGAACGATGTATCCACAGTAGTGAAGGATGACAGAACGATGTATCCACAGTAGTGAAGGATGACAGTACCGTAGGCTAATCACATTCTGGTATGCTAACCAGAATCGTTATTCCACCAGCTAACAAGAAGGAAATGAAATAACGCTTTAGTTCTGAAGCTAGCAGCTAGTTTGGGAATTTTGTGATTCCCATGCACGTAAGCATGTCGGTTAGTGACTTTGGGTGAAAGAGTCTGTTAAATGCATAATGTATTATTATTATTATCACCATAATCATAATCTCCATCACGACCATCATCCAGTGCCCATTGCCAAAAAAAGTGATAAAATCTCACAAAAATAAATGTATTTGATTATATAAAGTATTTCCACAAAAGGTTTACTTAACACTGAAATAGTGAAAATTATAATAATGGCCATTTTGAATAACAGATGTTTAAAAAAAGCGGTATTGATTATAAGGGACTAGTCATCTGGGTAAGGGGGCTCTAAGCCATATTATTAGCTAATGTTATTAGATAATGTGTATCTTCCAATTTGTTTTTCTAACACCCACATGATCAGACTGAGAACTTGAGGAGGTAGAGGGAAATACATTGACTGGAAGTTACTGTCTATTCTAAAACTAAACACTCTCACACACACACACACACACACACACAAGGATTTATTTGAGATAAAGTGATGATTTAAAAATACAATTAAAAAGATTGCATGGGGAGTTTAATAACTCTAAGCAGCTCACCTGATCTCTGCAGACAAGCTAGAGTTACCGAATCTCTTTTAGCCATTTGTGTGTTTGTTTATGGATTTACTGTACCTTTCCATGTGTGAAATAGTCCTGAAAAATAATCTAATAAAATGAAGTTCATTAAGGGAAGTTATGGAACACTTGTTCTTTTCCCTTCCCAGTCTAATTTGCAAGCTGAGAGACTTTTCTCTGATCAATCCAGAGCAGACTAGGTCACGCATCCATCCATTGATGCAGACACACACACACGTACGTACGCACACACGCACACCTACACAACAAAAGCGCGCACACCTTCCCTCAGCTCTGCCTTAATAGAGGTGTGGTCTAATTTGTTGGCTGCACCCGAAGTGCGGAACTCGTCAGAAGTTTTTTGTAACGCATCACTGGCCCTCATGCTGCTCGCTATCCAGCCAACCAGTCAACTGCCGTGCTCATGACACGAACGCGCACACTCACGCACACACACACGAGCACACACAATCGTGCATGGGCACACTTTCCTCAGAGATACTGCAACCCAAAAATAATGCCGCACATCTAAAAAGCCCACCCTCAAACAGGCATAAATTAAACCAAATTACTTAAATCTAGGTGCTTAACTGGGTCAAAACATGCCAGTCGACCCTGTTGGCAACCGATTAAAGTCTTCAAGTGGATGAGCCAAATCATTCCTTTAGTTGATTTGATGTTGAGAAACTTTGCCACCACTGAACACTATTTCACTGAGTCCATGGGGGCACCATTCACACCATCGTATTTGACTACATTTCAGAAGACCAACCTCCACCTCTTACCAGTCTACCACAAAATACTGGAGTTAGTCAACACAGAGATAAAGGCATTTTTCATGCACGCTTTTAAGTCGAACTGCGTTTGGATGTAGACCTGAACCGCAGCAACAAGTGTCCGATTGTTTCGGATCCAAATACTGTTGTTGTTTCCTCGCCAGCCATGTTCTCTTACAGACAGACACAACTGGCTGGCAGGCTGGAGGATAGCAGAGTGGGCAATCAGTTCCCTTTAAACTAGTTTGGTTTTCTCTGCTGGAAGATCACAGAGAATCTAAACTGATAGCTTTAAGACTTCAGAATTTAACCGAGCTAGACGAAAACTATGTGGATGAGAAATGGGGGAAAAGAATTTGCTCGCTGCTTCCTTCAGAAGAACTGATGGGGCTTTTGATTGGGTTTAAAGACCTGTCGATGTTTTAGCCTTGGGGTTTAACTTGTTCTCAACCCAAATGAGGTGGCCTAGTGAAGAAAACACGAAAGATTGGGGCTGAAAGGTTGGGGTCCACATCATCATGGTGAAAAGGGTTCAGCAGAAAATGACTGAGGCATTGTTCTACCTTGACTTCCTTTCTCTCTCTCTAGGACTGTTAGTCCATCCACCTCTGTTAGGTTCTCTGAACCTTGTTGTCTCATACTTCTCTGTGTCTGTCCCCTGCTCTTTTCTCCACTATTTTCCCCTGTTCCTACAAAATCTTTCTCCCAAACCTTTTCCAATGTTGTTGTTTTTTTTACTGCTACCTATACCCTATTCGTCCCTTAACTGTATTTCTTCCTTTCTCTCGGTGTCCCCGCTAAGTCAAAGACATTCACTTTGTCTCTCCGTCTCACTATGCCTCTCCGCATCTCCCCCTTTATCCGTTTGAGTTTCGGGACAGCGAGTGAGGGAGGTGTGTAGGGAGGTCGACGGGGGGGAGGGTAGCAGCTGGAGCATCTGCAGCGGTCTCCTCTGACAGCAGCGCAGCATATGGCGGGGCCCCGTGAAGGATGGGCTCTGTCACCCGGCAAAGTGCTTACCCACAGACAGCCAGGAGAGGAACCGAGAAAAACAGAGAGAGAAAGACTGAGAAAGACGGAGAGAAGTGCTCAGCTCACACACCAAGAGGAGGAAACAGCTGAACGTCAGCACCCACCTCCTCCCCTCCTCCGTTCGCACATGCTCACCCCTCCATCCCCGGGAGGAGACAGAGGTGACAGAGGAGAGAGGGGGAAGGGGGAGAGAGGCTGAGAGACAGAGCTGGGTCCCAGTACCCCCCCACCCCCACCCCCTCGTTTGCCATCTTGCAAGCCTCATCAAGTCAGAGTGGATTCCCAATTCAACTTGATGTAATGGGTAGTACCTTCTCAGCCCTCCAGTTGGCCCTGTGAATGAGGCAAATCAAAATCCGGACTTCAAATCAAAGGATTATCAAAACTCCCAACCCAAGGTTCTAAAGTTGCAGGCAAAAACACTAGGACGGAAGAAAATGTAGGCCTATGTGTAAAGAAGTAGCTTAACCTGATAGGAATACTTAATTTGGCTATTAATTATGAAATATAGAATATGGATATATTCATATATTCACATGTAGAAAGGAGCAAAAATCCATAATATGGCTGGAGGCTATAGAAAACGTATGTCTTATTGTATGTAAATGAAGGTGTATCAATTATCATATTCTCTGTAAATATATTGAAATATTTAATGAACACACATTCTATCCTCAGAGAACAATACATATTTTATAACCAATGAGGATTTATTGAGAAAAAAACAGGATACATTCTGAAATACTTGAGCAGAGAGAGTTAGACATTCAAATCAGATCAGATTTCATTATTCTAGAGAATTCTGCAAGGCACCACACCTGGAATATCAAAGTCCAGAACGTATTGTACTTGAATTTCCTTATCCTGCAGTTTTTAGTTGATCACAATCTTTTTTCAATAAAAAGATTGGGCAACAATCTACAGTAATACCAAGACACCTAACTTGTCTGCAGTTACCTTCCTGGTGCAACCACAGCAGAAATACTGCAAAGAAAAAGTGTTCTTGTAAATCAGAATATCAAACCAAGTATTGTAGCACCTGTCAAACCCCTCCTGTCATATAGAGATTGGTATGTTCACACAGCGCAAGGTCTTTTATTGTTCGGACCGAAGAGGCATCTTCAAGACTGCTCAGTGGAGTACAAGTGTATTGGTAAGTAACAAAGACTAACCTGTGGCAGAGCTCTACAGGTGATTACATCATAGCAACCCTTCCCACCGACAAGCTATGGCTACTGTTCGTGTCCTCTGATATTTTTGGACTACTGTGGTCCTTGTTTTCTGCCATCAAGTCTGTTATGAAATATATGACTCTCCTACTCTTACCATTTTGAGACGCTTCAGTTCATAGATAGAATACAGTAATTGCAGGTTTCATCTAATACTTTAAAAAATTATAATGCAATTTGACAACATTTTATTTTCTCCTTTGAATGGTTGTATATTTTTAGGGAAATCATTAGTTAACAGGTTAATACTGTGACAATGGGTTAGGGTTAATCATTTCTTGTTTGTCTGAGCTAATTGCATCTCCAGGTCTCATCACTGCAAGGAACCTTGTGCCCTTGTTCTCCCAGATCATTAATGGGGGAACTTAACAGGATGTCATTTCCTTACATCCACATTTTCTTTCTCTTCATCCCTCCCTCCCTCTCTCTCCTTCTGTCTCTCTCATTCTCTCTCTCTGTCTCTCCCTTTTCCACACACGTCACCCCCTTCCTTTTGCCACCTCCTCAACAGAGGGTGCCTCTCCGTTCGTTTGTATTGCCCCTATGTTATCGTGTATTGCCCCTCTGTTGTCTTGTATTGTCCCTCTGTTGTCTTGTATTGCCCCTCTGTTGTCTTGTATTGTCCCTCTGTTGTCATGTATTGCCCCTCTGTTGCCTTGTATTGCCCCTCTGTTGCCTTGTATTGCCCCTCTGTTGCCTTGTATTGTCCCTCTGTTGTCTTGTATTGTCCCTCTGTTGTATTGTCCCTCTTTCGTCTTGTATTGTCCCTCTGTTGTCTTGTATTGTCCCTCTGTTGTCTTGTATTGCCACTTTGTTGTCTTTGTGAAATTATAATTAGCAGTTTTTTATGTAACACATAGAAGTGGTCTGTTTGTGTTTGTGTCATCAGTCATTTTCTTTCCTCCTACTGACACTGATAAGAGGGAGTAGGTCTATTTAAACACTGGGAACATTAATAGCTATAGGCCTTACACAGACCATTTTGTGTTTATGGAGAAATGCTATTAAAACATTCTGATGTAGATCATTTTGTATTCCCGTCCCTTATAATTAAAGTATGGTCTATGCTTGTTATTCAGTGCACATCTTTCTCCTAATTTTAGCCCTTTAAATAAGTATCTAAATGTTTCATTGTTTGACAGCCCTAATATTACCCATATTACACCGATACGAGGTCGTGTCCAGTAACATTTAAATTATTTTGTAACCTCTAGCTCTTCCATCAGTTGATTAGAACACAATGTGATCAAAATAGAATATTATTCTATATTTATGCTCTGTAAAAAAGGCTACGTAGCTGAAATGCTTTTGCTTCAATTGAACATACCATGAATAGCATAATGATTTTGGATAGTCCTTAATAAATAGTGGATGAAGATTAGTAAGAAAGTTAATGCTGGACAAAGATCCTGCTAACCTCTCAATACATAATATGCCTTTAATTCCTGTTGGGCACAAATGTATCTGAATCACAACCAAAACACACTGCTTGTTGTAGTCATTGCATGCTATCAGAAAATTGGTATTAATGAACCTATGAACCTTTACACCAATATTTTTGTTATGTTTTATTACTTTTTATCTGAGCTTTTTCATTAGCATAAAACTACAAAAAGCGATAGCATACAGCTTAGATCAGTTTTTATTTTGTACAGTCTTACTTTGCTTGTCTTTAGTGGCAATACATTTATAGGGGACTTTATCACCCCTGACTGAACCAAACAGGTGGAGGTTGCTGTCACGGTGGACAAGCAAAATCAGACAGACATAGTAAGGAATACATGATACCGGAATTGCATATTTGTAAAAGATCCTAGTGTATAGCTGTGCTGTGTAGCTTATGCATGCAGTGGTCAACTTCAGGCATACCACTGTGTAGAGTAATGAATGTAGTAAATGGTTAACTTGTAGTGTAGAGAGATGAATATAAAAGGTGAACTTTAATGGGCGGCCATGTAAAGTAGAGAGATGAATGTAAATGGTCAATAGACCACTAAGTAGAGTGATGAATGTAATTGGTGCAATACTAGGAGATACCATCACAAACAGCCGGTTTTGTTTCAGAACTAGCATTGCTTTATTTACCAGTGTCTCATTAGAGGAGAAAAAAAACACTACTCCATGCACCAACCCATTAATCTGACTCCAACTCTCCCTAACTTCTATGTATACAATTCTGCCCATCATCTCTCAGTTTTCCTTACATCCACATTTTCTTTCTCTTCGTCACTCCCTCCCTCTCCTTCTGCCTCTCTTTCTCACTCTCTCTCCATGTCTCTCCCCTTTTCACAAACGTCGCCCCCTTCCTTTTGCCACCTCCTCAACAGAGGGTGCCTCTCCGTACCACCCTTCTCTCGATCTCTCTGAGCACCTCCATGACAGCCAGCACAGCACCTTTAATGGGAACCATCTCCTCATTAAATACCTGCAGGTGTCTGGAGCACTGGCAGAGACGGAGAGAGGGGGGAAGGAAGTGAGTGAGGGAGGAATAGCATGAAATGAAGAAAAAGAGAGAGAGGGGAAGTAGAGCGAGAGAGAGAAAAGTTGGATAGAAAGCGATGGAAGGGCTTGTTCTGTCCCTCTCCAACATGACACCCAGCCAGATCCCTTGTGCTGTGTTTAAATAACTAATGTGTTTGAAGCAGACAGACACGTAGTCAGACAGACAGGATTGTTATGGGGATACTAGGGGATAGAGTGGGGCCTTTAGCTGGCACCTATTCACCCCGATACATGTCTCCTCCTCTACCACAAGGCCTGTTCCACATATATACATCTCAGCCTGAGGGGAACAGGGGACAGAGGGAGGAGAGAAGAGAGAAGTAAAAGAGGATGAGGTAGAGGAGCAGCAAGGAGGAAGACAGAAAGACTAGATGAGAGGAGCACAGCCGAGGGGGATGGGGGGGCAGGTCTCTGATGATAGTAAACAGCACACCACAGTGAGTTTCCCAGGGAGAACAAGGACCAGGAATATTTAAACACTTTACACTCTTTCCTGTTTCCTGCCCATGGGAGCGACACAGCATCTCTGTCTGCCTGTAACACCAAACAGACCTTGTGGTGGTACCCTTATCAATTCCAGGGTGTCTCACAACAGGAGCCCCTGTGGATGTACTTGGTATGGAGCTGGTTAATTACGAGCAGCCCAAACCCCAACGCACCACACAGCGCTCACCACTGGGGAGATACTCGCTCCACGCCAGAATCTCCCTCAAATACAGGAAAACGCAAGTACACAAACACATGCTCAGACACGCATAGACACACACACACACCTCTCACCAGCCCCTCCCATGGCTGTGTGGTAGCCCCACCCCTCTGTCAATAGGCCCAGTTTGGAAGAACTTTAAACAGACTTGCACATCGCTCCTCTCTCTCGCTGGTTAAAAAAGGGGGAAACTTCAACCCCCCGCAGGGTTAATTAGGATTGTTTTAAACAGACACCGCCATGCTTTTTAAACATTTATGGGCGCATACATTACAACGGGACCATTAACATATCCTGAAAGTTTAACCTCTACTCCGTTCCCCGTTCATAAGTGAGAAAAAGAGAAACAAAGAGAGAGGAAAAAGTGGGAGAGAATGGGAGCGACTTAGAAAGGGATAGAGTAAAAGGGAGAGAAACTAGGAGAGAGAGACAGTGTAAGAGAGAGTGTAGGAGGAGAGTGGGAGAGAGGGTTTACCTCGGTTGCCCAGTTTTTTAGAGTCAAGCAACCACTGGACCATCTTCAAGACAAGCCTTCCAGCAGCTTTTGATCTGAGTCCTACTAACATACTGATAGAATAATAATCAGCCCAGAGTCACTTGAATGACAGCACATGTACACGTCACACATACAGTAAACCACGGAATTAGTGGAAAATACAGGCTTTTGCCCTAAATACTCCAGATTCGAAAATAACACAGTTAAGGTGGGGTTAATGTAAACCTTGTCATGTTTTATTTTTAAATGACTGGTTATACCATTTGGGGGGAAAACAAATGAATTTTAATCATTTCTAATACTTCTGTTTCCCATGAAAAAGGCATCAACAAATGGTCAAAAGAGGAAAGCATTCTTCACTGGCCTAATAGTTATGGAAGGCACTGTGCATCGCACACATCTAATTCATATGATCATATGATTTTGTTGTTGTCCTCTATGATGCCTGTTAATGGCCTGTCCAAATACAAATCCATCCATCACAGTTAGCGACAGAGGTTTTCATGATTGAATGTTTAGGAGAGACCGGTCCTGATTTCTGATGTTTTTTGCTAGGTTGGCTCCTACCTCACAGAAGATGTGTCAATCATCAGGTGCGTTAATCATCAGGCAGGGGATCCATTGGCGCCATTCAGCAGGAAAGTCTTTCCTAATGAACTCCTTTAAGCCCCAGTCCTTCCCCTGGACACACCGATATGCTCTCCAGAGTGGGGAACCACACACAGACCGAGAGAAAGAGAGAGAGAGAGAAACTACTTATGAGGACTGGAATCCCCATAAGTATGTAAAACAAGAAAGATTTGACCCTGGGAACTTCACGAGGGAAGTCTTCATGAGAGAAACACATGGTTTTGTTGGGGTGATGGTGTGTTTTGCGTGAGGGTTGTGATAAGGACAATCAGATTTTGACTGGAGAAATTGTTTTGGGCCAACCACAAAGTGTTTGTGTGTGTGTCTCAGGAGTGTCTGGAATCTTTTGTCTCAAGAAGTGTTAAAAATCCCTAAAGGTGACACTTCATCTATCCAACCTCCTCTCTACTTCTCATGACCCAGGGTGATGATTCAGCATGCACTCACATCCACTTTGCATTTTTTGTATCCTTTTGGGTACCAAAAAATGTAGTCCCAAAATCGACACATGGTGATATATCTCTGATGCAAGCATTGTGGTGCACTACAAAGAGATAAGACAAATGGCAAAGCCTGGTCTAAAGTAGAGAATGATATAAGAAAGGATTGCAAGAAGCAAGACTGAGGTTTTCCTTTTTGGGACACCCAAGCAATTCAAACATTTGAGGATGGGACAGCCTAAACATGTGGTTAGTCTCTCTAGCTGGAACTGTTCAATCTATACTATTTGTGGGTTAATGTATGCTAAGTATGCAAATTTTAGTTGCTGTCATAGTCGATACACATTTAAGTTGGGATAGCCTACTAGTCTGCGTTGCGTTTGTTCTCCCTTGTGCCTACTTTTACAAGTTAGCATAAAGCTGTTGGATTCCCAGACTGGGAGGTGCTTAAATAGGGCAGAGGCAAGACAGCAGTTAATTGACAGCAGGTGAAATGAAATTTCTCTGCTCTACTCACCCCTCAGACCGGATTTCCCCTGGGTCCTTGAGTCCCCAGGATGCCGTTCCTTCACAGTATAATAAAAGTAAAATATTGTTCAAAAGCATAAAAGACATCAAAAAGCAATATGCAAGCAACATGATCCTGAACACACTGAACGTTTTATAATATGATATAATAATTTGAACAGTGTCTCTAGCTTAAACACTGTGGCAGGAGTTGCATTCTAAATAACAATAATAAGAAGGAGAAATTGTGTGAAGATTGAACCTGGGGGACCTAGTTATTAATTACTAAATCAAAAATGAAAGTGATATAGGTCTAATGTATATTATATCGACCTGTGTGACAGACAAAATAAATATTATTTATAAACAAAGCACTTACTAGGCATTTGTTTCTTTCAATAATGACTTTAAAGTAAAATCAAATTAATCTCCTAAACACATTTCTTTAAAAGAAAATTTCTTTGATAACGTTCAGTATGCTGAACTACGTCAGAACTTATGGCCTGTTTACTGTTGACCTAAAAGAAAATACAGCTCCGGAAAAAATTAATAGACCACTGCACCTTTTTCTTTCCTTTCCAAAAAAATTGAAAAGGAAAGTTTTGAGTGAAGAATAGCAGCGTTCAATTTGCAGTGGCCTCTTAATTTTAACTTTGTTCCTCACTCAAAACCAAGGTGCAGTGGTCTCTTAATTTTTTCCGGAGCTGTATACAGGTGCTATTGAGTTGTATTACGTTGTTCTATGATATAGACTATTTTACATTTATGGATCCAAAACGTGCCTAAAAGTATTATTATTATGTATTATTGCTTTCAATATTTTACATCTCATACCAGATGAAGGTTATGCGTCATCCTGCAGGCCATCAACCCCAAACTCACACAAAAAGAAAGGCCGTACTCATTTGGAGTTTCCAGGGAACACTCCCAAATGAAAGATGGAAACCACAGTCGGTGGTGGGCACCACTTAAACATTGAGGAATTTGACCTGGTTGCTCATGAAAACAGGACCACATTGCCAGTAGAAAAGTGCAGCAAGTTCATTGATGGTTATAGTAAGCATTTGTTGGCAGTTATCTTTGCCAAAGGCTGTGCAAAGCAATAGCTCTTGGCTGTAACAAAAAATGTGTTTCTGCAATGTTTAAAATCAATAACATGGTGTCTGAAGGTTGAAGACCAATCTATAATTTTTTTATATTTATGATGTTTTTAGGTTGTCTATACTGTATATTTGGCTGCATTTGTAAGAAGCTTCCTCTGAGGCATATGTCTTCTACTGAAGTGCTTCTTAAAGGGACAACAACATGATGAAGTAGCTAAATATATCTTTTTTTCAACCTACAAATTAGTTATATCGATCTCTAAAGAATATAACTCAGAAATGCCACGTGAGCTTAGTTTAACTGTTGAACCCGAGCAGAAACCAAAACACCAGCTTGTTTTACAGCAATGTTTTGAATTAAAATAAAATGCAAGCGCACACAGTGCTCCCTGAAAACATCTCCAACTCTGAGATCAGGTGGATGGTCAGCCTTGGCATCGCTAACATGATGCTCCTCCAGGTGCAATGCCCTGCTCTTTATCCAAACAGGTAAGGAGGATGCTTGGTTACTGTATCCACATCAACAAATGTACCAACCATCTGTGACCCAAACAGCCTTTCCGACAACCTAAATTATGGACGAATAGCGCGCGATCGTGGATGTATTGTCGTGACTTGTGACGACATTCGGCTCCCAACCCATAGTTCGAATGGGGGCTGTGAGATCTGCTGTCAGATCCTACCAGTGGGCGGCCTTCAGACGGGGTGTCTCAGCTCTGCTATGAGCTCTGTGTCAAATCCCCTAGCTATGATGCACTGTTGGGTACAGTAGTCAATCAGGCAGCGGTGGAGTTTAGTGCATGTATGCAGTTTCACAGTTCTCCACCCCAGTGCTCAAGCAGAGGCTCTTCTCCTTCTAATCCCTGCTCTGGAAAAGAAAAAACAAAACATGTCCTGACAGACACCCTCTCCCGACTGACACAGATCCATATATCCAAAGGCTCTTCTCTCTTCTTTCTCTACCTTTTTGATTCATTTTCACTCTTTTCCTCTCTGCATATTAGGAGCTGATGTCAGAAGCGTTTCACTTAGAGGTTTCGCCTTAGTTTCTCTCACCCGCTCTCTCTCTCTTCCTCTCATTCGTTTTCTCTCTCCCTCTCTCATCCAAATCCTGTGTTGTTGAAAGCACCGTCAAACTTAGCAGTGTATGTTTTGATTCGCACAAACACACAGTGTTTGCCTCATACTTGTCTATTTGTCTCAGATCTTTCCATCAGCCTTTTGTCTACTACCTTTCTGGTATGCCCTGTGAGATATGTGATAGGACTCTATGAATGTAGACATCCACTGGCGGTCCCTGAGCAGCACCAGCTCTGTGTGGTGCTGGGATTCTTCTGTGTGTCTGTCTGGATTATGGTAAAAGACTAGCAGCTTGTGATGGTTTCCTACTCAGAACGGTTCAAGCTAAACTGAGGTGTCAGGCAGAGGGAGAAGAGGTGGTTAGCTGGGATAAAGAAGCGAGACAGAGAGAGAGAGGGGATAGAGATGGGAAGAGAGAAGGGTACCTATGAAGAGGAAATGACTGCAATGAGAATGAAGGATAAAAGACTCCAAAGGGCAGGTCCATGGTCAGTCTTTCAATGGTCTCTGCTCAGTCCCTGGTCACTCAGTCACTGGTCTCTGCTCAGTCCCTGGTCACTCAGTCACTGGTCTCTGCTCAGTCCCTGGTCACTCAGTCACTGATCAATCTCTCACTCAAATGTGGTTATCTTTTGTACTAGAAACTGCATGTGTGTATAAAGCTGAGCCAAGCTGACCCTCATGTATCAACTGGAGCACCTGAGGACACAGACCGATGATCTACTGCAGGCTAGACCACAGGTGGTCATGGTTGGGTCACAGCAGGCTGGGGTCATGGTGGAGAGGAACATATCAGGAATAACAAATAGCAGAAGAGCACAAGGACATGGAAAGGGTGAATGACATGAGGGGAATCCTGTCACACGATGAGGGGAAAGACGGCATGTGGGGAGAGATATGTACTGTAGAGAAAGTGAAGGAGACAGAGAGAAGGAAGGACTTGTTTGAAGACAAAAAACAGAGAAGGAGGACAAAGAAGAGAAATGGAAATGGAACCCGAGCTCACTTCATTTTAGACATATGTCCAGGTCCGACAAACATTGAATAATTACTTATTTTAAGCAAACCCAAAACATTTTTGAAATACTTCCTAGCGATGGCATCCAACCAACATGCTTTGGAGCCTTAGGTAGCATATTGTATATTCCATTTAGCTATCGCCAGTGATAACGTCAGTGAAAGCTGTAACAATGGAACATAAAGCTTTCACTATCTCATCCTGGAATATGAATGGTCTGAAGTCCTCAACCTTTGGCCTAAAGAGCACAAACCCAGACTTTACCAATGAAATACACACATTGTCAATCTACAAGAAACAGGGTAAAGAAGATATGGATCCACTAGTTGCAGTCTTGATTATTGATGGCTGGTAGTCCCATCCACCAAACTACCAGGAGTCAAACAGGGAAGAGATTAAGGGGGTATGTTGATATGACATAAGCAGCTCTATTAAATGAATCATTTACATTTTAATCATTTAACAGATGCTCTTATCCAGAACAACTTATTAATAAAAAATAAAGAAATGCTACTTATTTATCCCCCCTAAAAAATATTACTTCAATGATAGATACTTCATACTTCTTCCATTTCCAGGCCCACGGATCACTAGTCTGCGGACACCTAAACTCCAAAACTGGACAAGAGTCCCAGACCCTGAGCACACAGGGACAAAAAGACACCTGAAGGAGGAGGTATTCCCTCCCCAACATACCCCCTTTAGACACCTCTACGACAACATCACCAACAAAAGGGTCCCAACTCCCAGCACTTGGTCGTACACTGGGGGGGTTAATTATTCAACGGTATGTTTCCAAGATAGTCCTATGGAATGTAAACCTACAGCTCATCTCTTGGCAGCAGTACTGTGGACAGCAGTCGTTGACCTCAATGTGGAGTCTCTCAGAGTGTTTCCAGTCTGCCCATTTATATGGCTTCCAGACCTCAGCAAAATCTCAAGAAACTGTGTATTATTTTTAAAATGTATATGTATAGCTTGATTAAGAATTTGTTTTTAACATATTTACCTCAATCAAAGTTTAGATTTGTCTATGTTCTCTAATGTTTAGTGTAACATCAAGCTGATAAACAATAATTACATTTCTTTCAAAGCTGTTTTTAGTCAGCTTCACCAGTAATTCTGGAGGGCACTGTAAAAATAAGATCGGCTTAAACATCAGCACCACAGGCAAAGTCAGCGAAGCTGTGATCTGAGAGACAAGGCAAGATGCACCTTTATGTCGACAATAATATTTATAATAATGTATAACTGAACATTCCGACCAGAGTCCGGCTAAAAAGACAATTATTTGCAGCCGCTTGGTGGTTGTGAGGTACTTCGTCCACTTACCAACCAACAAGTCCTAAAATGTGACAAACATCCAATTCAGACTGCATACAGGATTAGCAGAAGTATTCTCACAGAATAATCCGAAACCCCAAATATGCAAAGCAGAATTAGGATTATGCTGTATCTGTTAAAGACATTTTGATGTAGTTACAGGGGCTGGACAAAATAATGGAAACAGCACATGGAAAAGGACTGTTCATTTATAGTAACTGAACCCCAATTACAAACACAGCTGCAGAGGTCACATTAGCTTGATTGCTAATTAGCAGTACATATGTGTCAGCTATAAAAGAGGTCAAAGAATTAGCACGTTAATATTTAAACCATGTGAACCATCAGCTCCCTCCATGCGCGCCACGTACCGGTTGACCTGTGACCTTTTACACCTGACTCACCATCCCATCCCAACCCACCCTTAACCCCAGTAAACCTGCCCTCTTATGGGGAGACATGACAGCCCAAATAAACATGCACACGAACCAGAAAAGGAGATAGAAACGGAACTTCACCAATACGACCACATTAGAGACACATACTTCCCGCAGATCATTCAGATCCAGAAGGAATAGCCTAATAAAACGAGAACATTGATAAACTGTCATATCTGTTGGGTGAAACAATGCAATGTGCAATCACAGCTGCAAGATGTGTGACCCACTGCCATGAGAAAAGTGCAACAAGTGGAGCAGACAACACTGTAAACTGATCTAATAATGACCTGTTTGTTTTCCCTTGCCATACTTCAACTATTTGCATATTGTTACGTACATAGCTAATCCATACATAGCTAATCATACAAAATATGATTCAGATTTATTTAACTTTTTCATTATTATTATTATTGTGTATTTTTTTTATTTTCCACTTGCTTTAGTAATTATATTGAGAGCTAGAGAAAGTGATAGGGAGAGAGACAGTGACAGGGCGAGATTAACAGGGAGCCAGAGAGTGTGATAAAAACAGAGAGCAGTGCCAGGGTGTTTTAGAGAGCATGGCATACATATTCAGGCAGAGACTCAGGGGTTTGGTTGGCACACACAGTGAGAAGGTCGCCCAGAAGACTGTCTGGCAAACACCACACACTCCAGGCCAAGAGAGGAGTCAAAGTCAACTGTGTGTGAGTGTGTGTGATGGCGTGTGTGCGTGATATGCAGTGGGTCTATGTACGGATGTATGTATATCATCTCTCACCCTCTCCTCTCTCTTTCTCCCTCTCGTCAACAGCCCTTCCCCCCTCCCTCACTGAGCAATCATCTGTTCTCTGTAGGGAGGTTTCGAGAATCCCAAAGGATCCTTCCATTAGACGAGAACATTCACCCACATCTAGGTCTAAACACGCTAACTGACACGTCCACACACACACACACAGACACAGACACACACACGCACACACACACACACACTGACCTTCACAAACACACAGTTTTCATCCACCTTCTCCCAACCACTACAACATTCCTATTGATTAAATACAGTACCCATACACCAATGCCTTACACCTGATAGACAATACCTCAATATGCATAACGATAACATGCATTTGCATTTTCATCAACTTCCATACTCCTTATTCACAGACATCTACATAGGTCGGCATGTAACCAGGTAAGTAGGCACTTGCGCGCACACACACACACACACAAACACAAACACACACACATACATGGAGAAAAGCACATGGAAACAAACACACAAGCACAAATGTTGAAGTAAATGTGCACACAGATACACATACACACACACACGCACACGCGCACACATACAAACACACACACACACACACGCACACAAACGAAGAGGCAACACCAGCCTTTACCGACGAAAATGTAATCTCTGTTGAAGAATGAGGTCTATAAGCAAGTGTCAGCACAAACATGTGTATTGATGTTCCTTCTAGCCATGTCGATATTATCTGATTATGTAAAGACTCTCCAATCACTCTTGCACTCTATTAGCCCCCTCTTCCTCGAATGCCCACATCCCCATCAGTTACTGCGGGCAAGCAGCTCTGAAAACCAAAGACAATCAGTCAGAAGATGGTCTGGATCTAAAGACTCATTCTACAACCACAATCCTTTGGGAGATTGTCTAGAAATACACACATGAACCCCAACTCCCACCATGTGCGTGTTTATCTTTTGATAGAAAGATCTGTCAGGAATAATCACTGTTTATTTTGCATCTTTACAATGACCTGGACATTCGGTTAAATGTAGCAAGCCAGGATATTGTAAAATGTAACATTCAGTAAAAATATTTTCATAACAGTTATTGTGTTGAGACTAAATCAATACGTGTATTTGAATATGCTTTCAGTATATTTATCACGTAACACTATATTACTGTACCTAGTTTTTATGTTTCAAACGTTTTATTCAAGTAAAGAGATTACGTGACTTGATACGAGGTATGTTATACCACAGCAATTCTACTGTCAGCTGAGACTTGTTTTTATATTTACCATGTATGACGGCCAGTGTTTTCATAGCAGGTCAACCTGAACATGAGCCAATGACCCAGTGTCTGAGAGGAACACTTCCCTCTAGCCACCGCCACCATAGAGCAGGAGACATTCTCTCTGTGTGGTCTCAGAGCTGTCAGAGCAGCAGTGTCTGAAGGGGCCTGCCGGCTGCTTTATCTGGCACAGGAGGAGCCAGGAGACGTTACAAACCGCTAACCCACAATCCCCACAGGAGAGAGCTGGCTAGATAGCGCCTTTAAGCCAGAGAGAGAAGTGATGGCGGAGTGGTGAGGCAATGAGAGGCGGAGGGATAGCAGGATGCCAGTCAAGCCCACATCTCTCTGGATTAGTAGGCGCTAGGAGACAAACAGAGGGACACGATACTGACTGAGGACTTCTAATCGCGGGTAAATGCGTTGAAGACTATCCACTGTAAAACGCCTCATGTTTAAACTAGGTACAAATACCTATGCGGCGTTTGTTAAGGTTGAGACCTCCCCTTGCCTTTTTCCTTCACATCAGTTACAACTGCTCCATCCACAGCGCCGTACTAACTCATATCTTGCTGTCTATTTAGCCAAGCAATCTGACCTTAATATAATTGAATGTGCGTTGATGTGCCAGTGATGTGCATGGCCCTGTGATGCTGTATGAAGAGCCCCAACAGTGACACGCCCCATAAACAGTCTTCAAACTCTGAGTCAGGGCCTCCTTAATTAAGACACTTTGTTTTTATTTGGGAATCTTTTTTGTTTTGGATGAAGCCTGGATTAAATTGCATTCTAAATGATCCAGAACCGATAGAGCAGTTTTTAATGCCACTTTCTCAGCGCGCTCACTGAACCCCCTTGTCACAAATACGATGACTGCGGGTAATTTTCTCCAGGGCCCCGTTCTCCCCAGAGTGCTGAGGGGAAGATTGGATGCGTCTGGGACTGAAGGGGGGTGGTACCGCCGAAGAACAGACCGTTTACTGGACCCCCTCCCCCCGCCAGAAAGCCAAGAACAGAAGAAAATGAGGAAAAAAAAAAAAAATCCTTGTCATTGTCCATCCTTGGTCTTTTTCAAGTGTCTTGTGGTGAGGAAGATTCAGATGACCGGTAGAAGGAATGAAACAGCTGGGCTAGAATGACCACTCAAACAGCATGCTTATGCTGTTCTTATTAGAGTTGTACAGGACATGGACACAATGCCCACCATGCGGTAAGACAGGGTAAACAATTACCCAACCCTAAACAAATTTTTTTCATGCAGAAATGGCTACTTTGAATAATTTAGATTTTGTTTTCATGGAGCCAATGCAAATTTCTGACAGAGCGCAGCCATTAATATTGCCATGGTTCCAGCACATGCTGCTGCGTTACTGACAGGACAGAGAGATTAGACTTGTTAGCCCACTTATGATTGCTTACGGTTAGAGGTATGACAGCTTTCACCTGCCAGTCCCAGAAGACATTAAGGACATTACCTGGACACAATGCACTACCACAATGTTTAAAAATGACATGAATGAAACCCGGCATGGCGTTTTCATCTGACTGTTGTTTCATCAAACAAATTATTTTCAGTGTTCAGTGGCATGCTCAATCTACCATAAAAACAGTCAATAGCTGATTATTTCTTATTTCATGATTATTGGGTACGTTTGTAGTGTAAAAAGACACGCTTCATTGATAATTCACATGGAACCAAAGTCCTGCTTCATTAATACTCCACACTGGACCAAAATCCAGCTTCATTAAAATTCCTATAAACCAAAATCCTGCTTCCTTAATATTCCACATCCAACCAAAGTCCTGCTTCCTTAATATTCCACATCCAACCAAAGTCCTGCTTCCTTAATACTCCACATCCAACCAAAGTCCTGCTTCCATAATACTCCACATCCAACCAAAGTCCTGCTTCCTTAATATTCCACATCCAACCGAAGTCCTGCTTCATTAATACTCCATATCCAACCAAAGTCCTGCTTTATTAACACTCCACAATGGACCAATGTCCTGCTTCATTAATACTCCCACCGAACCAATGTCCTACTTCACTAATACTCCACATTAGACCAAAGTCCTGCTTCATTAATACTCCACATCAGACCAAAGTCCTGCTTCATTAATACTCCACAATAGACCAAAGTCCTGCTTCATTAATACTCCACAATGGATCGAAGTCCTGCTTTATTAACACTCCAACCAATCCAAAGTCCCGCTTCATTAATACTCCCATCAAACCAAAGCCTGATGATAAGCACACTGGGGACATTTTCCTGCTGTTCTCATTTGTTACTGGTTTAAGAAGGCTATGTATTTCTTGCATGAGTAATATAAGGAAAGGTACACTACTGTCGATATATGGCTTTTGAACAACACTAAACTCATTGTTAATGAATGGTGCAGTATCTGATGGTAGTTCCTGATAGTGTGAGTGATGTAGTGATGTCCCATTCCCTATGGCTGTCATGGCTCTCCCTACCACAGCCATCTCCATTTTGGAGGGCCACTCTCCCACCAGGGGCCACTTGAAAACTATGTTGGGGGCTCACGGGGTAATGGGACACAGACTAGAGAGCCTCTCAAGTGAGCTTAATGCATGATTACAGTAGGAGACAGAGGTCCTGTTTCATAACAGCACAGTTTTTGAAAATGTTCTTTATTAAACTGCAGAAAAGCAATGCTAAAATAAAGTTGGAGTGAGCACAGAAACAGAGAGAGTGAAAGGGAGGGAGAGGGGGGAGAGGTTGAGTTCAAACCGTAGATGTTGCACAACATGCACTGCGGGGGGTTGTAAAGTCACGCTGCCTACACCTTAGATCCAAAATCTCCTCCTCCGCCAGACCCACCCCCTCACTGCCGTCCTCACCACCTCCCATACTTCCTGTACTCTGTGGGGTGCCGGAGGACAGACAACCAGCCAGGCAGAGCATGATAACCAGGAAGCGGTCACATCTGGCCCACGCTAATTCAATTCCACACTAGTTTGCCTTTCCTCCCCATAACATAACCTAATTAAAAAGAGGCAGGCATTGGAAGAAGCACGTTTCCTTTCCAATTCATCAGCCAGAGAAGAAGCAAAGCGGACGAAGACTTTCTAAAAAGGTTGGTTCTTTTTTAATTAAAATCCAAAATTGCCCCACGCTACTTCAAATTAAATAGGGGGGGGGGAATCCCACCTGCAGTGATTACACACACCCATATGGCTACTGACACCTCGCTCACAAATTCTGAATTAGACACACATTGGATGAAAACTTCCAAACCTTTTTTTTCCATTAGTCAAGATGTCTGCCATTTTCAACTGCCAAGCCAAATGTTGTGGGCATCGAGGATTTGACGCTCAGAGGTACTATGTGATGTTCTGTTCTCACCTGACGTCCCTCGAAACAGCATAATATCAACACAGCAGGACTGCACTGACCAAAGGACCCTACAGAGACAGAAGTGCGACAGACCCATGGCCTCAGTGTCCTCCCCTTTGATGATGAGGATGGAGAACTTGAACTTGGCACGCACTTTGCTCTTGGGAAAGCAAACTAGGAGCAGGTAGAGAGACAGGTACTGTACTGTTTACTCACCTCACAGAGTCCTTTAGGGTTGACACGCAAACCCCTTGATAGGTGCAAGATACAGCTCAGGTATGCTTGCGCAATATTAGGAGTTATAAATTGAGAGCCAGCTAATGCAATGTTCTAGGAAGTTCCTATAAAAAAAAACACTGAAGCCATTTTTGTGTTACCAGAATGAAAGTACCAAAATCTGGGTTTGGAGTTGTTTTAAACAATAAGTGTATATTGTTTATATGTTCATATGGGTTAATGTTCCATTTCAGAATAAGTGCAGCAATGTTTTACAAGCTCCACTGTATGGTTGGTCAAAATGCTGCAGAACAATCAATGTTAAAATGTTAGAAACCATTTAAAAAAACAAAGCTGATTTCAGATCAAGTGACATATATTGTATTCTTCTAATCAAACCAGCAGGACTGAATTGTTTCAAAATACAATGTATACATTCTGTCTATCTAGAGGTATACCAATCTGTCTTGAAAGGGAAAGATACACATACCTAAAAATGCATTTCTCTCCACAATAATTGGCACCCATGGTAAAGATGACCAAAATAGCTATGAAAATATTTCATTGTTTTCAAGCAGCATTATTGTACACTCAAAATATGAGAGAAATCAAACCTCACCTAAAATTGTTGTTAACAAAGAAAGACATATTTCTCAAAAATGATCATGATTGTCACGGTTATACACACTTCAAGAAATTCTAATGAACCTAATCTAATAGAAGCATCTTACCTAAGAAAACCATAGGTTCATAAAGTCTTAAAAAAGCAATCCGCAGTTTTTGCCTACTGGTTGTAAGTGGTGCCGTCAAACCAAAAAAGGTCCCCAAAAATTTTGTAATACGTCATGTATTTTATTAATCGCAAAAGTCCCAGACTGCATCTTTAAGATGTCATTCATTACAGTCTATTTCACTGGGGTATAAATATGAGGGGACACACATGCCACATTTTAAGAGGTCAAACATTCTCCATATATCACAGTTGGAGTGTCACGGTGTTGTAGAGGCAAGATCCATGGAGCAGAGCGATCATCAAACATTCTTTTATATCTTGAGAAATGTATGTCTTGAGAGTAGAGGCTCCATGTCAGGTCCTGGCTGGCACGTGAATTGAATCAACCAGCAAACAATGACCGACAAACCAGAAGGCAAACCAGGGTAACTTAAATAGAGTCCCGAATTAGAGGCAAGGCAGGGTAGCTGACTCTAATATGGGACAACCAAAATCGTCAGCACAGATGTGCCTAGAGGCACTGAGGTCAGGCCCTGACTGTGACCCCCGGGCGCATAGAGATGCCCAGAGGCCCCCAGCCAGGACCTGACATGGACCTGACTACTCTCAAGACATAAATGTCAGTGCCTGAAATTTGCTATAGGACATTGGATTAGACAGGAAATAAAACTTTTTGTCTAAAAACACTAGAGGTCATGCAGAATAAAAACTTCTCCCCACTTTGAAGTATTGTGATCAATATGTGATGATCTGGGTTTGTTCTGCATCCAAATACCCTTGGAAACTTGTTAGTATACATGGCATCATGGACTCTGTCAACGAACCAGGAGATTTTAGAGTAAAACCTGGCTGCCTACCAGGAGGCTAAGACCGGGTGGTTGTTAGATATTCCAGCAGGACAATAATCAAAAGTTTTCATGCAGATCTAAACACAGTTACAGTTCATGGACCACGGAAATCAAGCTGTTGCAATGGCACAGTCCCCTGACCAATATCCCTTTGGAAACCTGTGGGGTGAGTTGAATTTGAGAGTCCACAAGAAGGACCAAGTATCGGGAGACATTTTTTTACCAAGGGGGCCAATAATATTTTTTTGTACTCTAGTGAGATGACCCCATGGTTACTATTATGTCTGTACATGCAGTTTTAAGGAAGTGTCTAACTAGTCTTACTACACTGACCAGAAGTATATATGAAAAAAGCCACCTTTGTCACCTCTGCTAAAAGAAAAGGGGAAACACTGAATGCTACCAAAAAGCGACTAAGGCGTCAAAATCAAATCATTAAGCTGTTGGGCCTGTAGTCAGGCCCTGCCTCTACTCACCATTTAAGCATGTCATTAGCTCTTGAGGAAAAGGTGGAGCTCTTAATGACCTTGTGCATCTCCTCATGACAGAACCTGAAGTTGCTGATGGTCCAAATGTAGAACTTCACTTTCATCTGCCAGAGGTAGGAGGACACACACACACACACACACACACACACACACACACACACACACA
>JACXGI010005371.1:29132-47535 GCA_016801175.1 Esox masquinongy | reverse complement strand
ACCCCTTGGAGAAAAAGTGTGGAGGAAATGTATCCAGAACGACTCTCGTCTTAAAAGGAGAATTTTGATACTGCCACCTCTGCGTGGTAAAGACACGTGTTCAATTCCCAAGTAATGTTGTGACAACAGATTGTTTTTGTATTTGGAAAAATGAAGTCCAAGCGGACTTTTATTATCATGATTCCTTATGCAACTTCTAAATTTAATGAGGAAGCTGTATGAAAGCAAAGAGACTGCTGTCTACGGATGGGTAACTTCAGTTGTCGTGTTTACATGTATCTAAACAAATCCTACGTGGCTTTAGCGATTAAACAGTTGATGCACAAAGCTATCAAGAGTGGATTTGATGGTTGTAGACCTTTTAATAACCAAGACCATGTCAGTATAAAGCATTTTAATAGTCTAAACAAGCATATGGAAACGGTCAGGAACAGATCTGATGATTGGCTGCAATTGTTGTCAAACGGTGTCGAATCAAATGCTCTAAACAACTTCATGTATAAACTTCCAACATTTTCAAATGCTGACAACAAAGACTTTAAAATTGGGCACCTGTTGTGTGTTTACATATGTAACAGATATTTGTGTGATAAAATTGTTGAATAATGAAGCTGTGGATGTAGATTGTATTTCTAAAATCTTTACAGATTTTCTAATCAGCAGAAACCTGAATGTTTGTGTAACCTTTCTGAAATTCTTGGATGACGTGTAATTCCAAAGACTCAAATAAAATGATGTTAAACATGTACTACTTCTCATTATTGACCCAATGCTCTACAATGTCTGAACAGGTTATGAAAAGTATTTACTATGACCCGGCAAACCCTGGTGCTTATGTGGGTAGAGAGAGTTTGAAAAGAGCGTACTTCGAGAAAACCGGGGAGATCCTCAAAAATGGCAAGGCAAATGACTGGCTACTCGCCCAGGATACATACACGCTACACAGGCCTGTAGCTATACATTTTCAAAGAAATAGAGTTATTGATCATGATATAAATTCACAATTTCAGCTGGATTTGGTTGACATGAGTGCTTATAGTGTGGAAAACGATAACACGAAATGTATGTTAACATGCATTGATGTATTAAGCAAATATGCATGGATTTGTGTGCTGAGAAATAAAAGCGCTATCGAGGTAAAGAAAGCATTTGAAGACATTAAAAGAAGGAAGAACACCACAAAAAGTAAAAACGGACAAGGGGAAGGAGTTTTTTAATTCACATTTTAATGTTAATGAAGAAGTACAACATAAAACATTTTGCTACAGGAAATGATGTCAAAGCGAGTATCGTTGAGAGATTTAATAAAACAATTAAATCACAAATGTGGAGGTATCTCACAGCTGCCAACACTCATCACTATGTTGAGGTTATTCAAGATTTAGTTCATGGTTACAACTACAGCTACCATCGGTCTATTAAGATGAAGCCTGTTGATGTTTGTGAAGAAAATGTTTGACTAGTTCTCAAGAACCTGTATGGTACAACAATGATGAGAAATGGTCATCAAAGTTACAGGTTCCGGGTTGGGGATACTGTGAGACTTTCAAAGTTGAGAGGTGCGTTTACCAAAGGCTATGAAAATGGGTACACAAATGAATATTTTACAATAACAGAATTAATTCCACGGGTACCTCCTGTATATAGAATAAAAGATTAAGATGGTGATGTGATAGTTGGGACCTTTTATGAACAGGAATAACTGAAAATAATCGTGGCTAAAGATGCAACTTTTGAAGTGGAAGGAGTTCTGGATGAGAAAGTACAGAAAGGGAAGAAAATGAGTCTTGTGAAATGGCTTGGTTGGCCTGAGAAATTCAACAGCTGGATAGCGTTGGAACAAGTCCATGTCTATTCAAAAAATTTGAGTTTGAGCTATACCACATAATTTGCCAAAGGTATAGATTTGACAGGTGATTGAGAAGTATCTTTGACAGAATTCCAATACCAGCATACATGGAAGACTTTTACATGGGGTGAAAATGCATTTGAAAATGCATTCGAAACACGACAAAACTTGGAAATATGAACTCAACACCGGTTATTAAACTGGCATAGGAAAACTAGTGGCAGAGATCAACATTTATATAAAACCACATGGTGTATGGGCGGGGTATGATGAATTTAAAAATAGAATTTTTCTAAAAGGTGAACCCCATTTTAGTTTGAAATTTAGTGCAAAACTGGAACAGATATTAGGCTTAAAACCAGGTGATCGGTGGTACGCCCCATGGTACGGACCATTCCCCACAGATATTCTGGCAGGGTTTAACACCCTATACATCTACAAAGATATAAATAATTATCAACGAGTTGGTGACAGTCATGTCCCGCTGTTGAGAACTGCACATATTGCAGGGAAAAAGAACGAAGTTGTCACAGTGACGTACGACAAGCCACACTACGTACCTCTTAGTAAGAGTCAGTTTGATGAGATCTGCATTGAAGTAAAATCTGATCAGAATCAGTTGGTTTCATTTGTAGAGGGAAAGGTGATTGCAAAATTACACTTCAGACCCGTCAAATCTTTTAGACTATAAGATGCGGCCTCAAAAACTCTACGATGATCCTCAAAGGTATGTTGAATACACAACACAGGCCAGTAATGGTTTCCCGGGGTATCATGGTAGCACTGCAATGTATGGGGCTGGTCTAGGGGGCCTTTCTGAGGACATTTCCGGGTGGCAATACCTTTGTTGAAGCGTGGGTTCTCAAAAGCAAAACCACATTTGAAAAATGCAGCGAGGAATATAGTTGGCGAGGTTGTCAGCAATGTTATGGCACGCCAAACAAAACAGCAGGATGGATCTGGATTGATGGTTATGACTCGAGGTGTTAGAAAGAGACCACCTGGTAGGAGGGGCCTACCAAAGAGTAAAAAACGCAAGAATAAGACAAAAACAAGAGCCACGGTCAAAAGAAAACATACAGCTCGGAAGACATTTAAAAGGAACACCGCAAGGTTGATTAAGAACATATTTTAGGAAGATGACGCTCCTACACCGTATGTCTGGTGAATGTATGAAAACAGAGTTGGATTTATTCACAGTTCCTTTCACACAGACATCTATTGAGAAAAATTCATACATTGAAATACCGACCCTATCAGCAATATCAGACGCAGCCCCTCTGGAGTTCTTTATTGCAGGAAATGGCGAAGACTACGTCAACCTAAACAATATTTGTTGCACCTATGTGTAAAAGTCACTAAACCGGACGGAACTAATATTGATGCCAGAGCACGTGTTGGTGTTATCAAATACCCGATAGCCACCCTATTTTCACAAGTGGATGTCTCCTTGGGTGATTGTTTAATTAGCCAGAATAGCAACACACCCCTACAAAGCCGTTATAGAGAGCATTCTGAATTATGGATGTGATACATTAAAGACACAGTTTTCAGCAGGTTTGTTTTACAAGGATGCCGCAGGTCACATGGTTGTTATGGACCCTGCAGGCGAGAATGATGGACTGCCTATTCAGCAGATAGTACAACATTTGAAATGATCGGCCCTGTTCATAGTGATATCTTTCTTTCAAGAGAAACTCATGTTAAACGGCGTTGACATTAAGGTTAGGATGGTCCGCGGTAAAGACGAGTTCTGCCTTATGGGGGCAGGGGATGTGCATTATCGTTTGCATGTATTATCTGCGTCACTCTTTGTCAAGAAAGTGACTGTTTCACCAGCCGTGAAACTTGGACAAGCTCAAATGCTACTCTCAACCACTGCCAAGTACCCAATTGAAAGACTGTGTATGAAGACATTTAGTTTACCGGCGGGGGGTTGTGTTTGCAACCAGTAAAACCTATTTTTAGGACCTCTGCCATAATGTATTGTCGTTGGATTGGTGGACAATGACAGTTTTACAGGAAGTTACACAAAAAATCCATTTAATGCCAAACATTATAATTTGGAGTTTATGGGTATGTACAGTATCTCACAAAAGTGAGTACACCCATCACATTTTTGCAAATATTTGATTATATCTTTTCATGTGACAACACTGAAGGAATGACACTTTGCTACAACGTAAAGTAGTGAGTGTACAGCTTGCATAACAGTGTAAATTTGCTGTCCCCTTAAAATAACTCAACACACAGCCATTAATGTCTAAACCGCTGGCAACAAAAGTGAGTACACCCCTAACTGAGAATGTCCAAATTGGGCCCAAAGTGTCAATATTTTGTGTAGCCACCATTATTTTCCAGCACTGCATTAACCCTCTTGGGCATGGAGTTCACCAGAGCTTCACAGGTTGCCACTGGAGTCCTCTTCCACTCCTCCATGATGACATCACGGAGCTGGTGGATGTTAGAGACCTTGCGCTCCTCCACCTTCCGTTTGAGGATGCCCCACAGATGCTCAATAGGGTTTAGTTCTGGAGACATGCTTGGCCAGTCCATCACCTTTACCCTCAGCTTCTTTAGCAAGGCAGTGGTCGTCTTGGAGGTGTGTTTGCGGTCGTTATCATGTTGGAATACTGCCCTGCGGCCCAGTCTCCGAAGGGAGGGGATCATGCTCTGCTTCAGTATGTCACAGTACATTTTGGCATTCATGGTTCCCTCAAAGAACTGTAGCTCCCCAGTGCCGGCAGCACTCATGCAGCCCCAGACCATGACACTCCCACCACCATGCTTGACTGTAGGCAAGACACACTTGTCTTTGTACTCCTCACCTGGTTGCCACCACACACGCTTGACACCATCTGAACCAAATAAGTTTATCTTGGTCTCAACAGACCACAGGACATGGTTCCAGTAATCCATGTCGTTAGTCCGCTTGTCTTCTGGAAACTGTTTGCAAGCTTTCTTGTGCATCATCTTTAGAAGAGGCTTCCTTCTGGGATAACAGCCATGCAGACCAATTTGATGCAGTGTGCGGCGTATGGTCTGAGCACTGACAGGCTGACTCCCCACTCCTTCAACCTCTGCAGCAATGCTGGCAGCACTCATATGTCTAATTCCCAAAGACAACCTCTGGATATGACGCTGAGCATGTGCACTCAACTTCTTTGGTCGACTATGGCGAGGCCTGTTCTGAATGGAACCTGTACTGTTAAACCGCTGTATGGTCTTGGCCACCGTGCTGCAGCTGAGTTTCTGGGTCTTGGCAATCTTATAGCCTAAGCCATCTTTATGTAGAGCAACAATTCTTGTTTTCAGATCCTCAGAGAGTTCTTTGCCATGAGGTGCCATGTTGAACTTCCATTAACCAGTATGAGGGAGTGTGAGAGCGATAACACCAAATTTAACACACCTGCTCCCCATTCACACCTGAGACCTTGTAACACTAACGAGTCACATGACACCGGGGAGGGAAAATGGCTAATTGAGCCCAATTTGGACATTTTCACTTAGGGGTGTACTCACTTTTGTTGCCAGCGGTTTAGACATTAATCGTTGTGAGTTGAGTTATTTTGAGGGGACAGCCAATTTACACTGTTATACAAGCTGTACACCCACTACTTTACATTGTAGCAAAGTGTCATTTCTTCAGTGTTATCACATGAAAAGATATAATCAAATATTTACAAAAATGTGAGGGGTGTACTCACTTCTGTGAGATACTGTATATCTTAGCCTTTACCACCCTATAGGGAGTCTTGTATAAGACACAGGTACGCCGATAATGGGTCAATTGGAGTTATTGTTGAT
The DNA here is from genome assembly GCA_016801175.1 of Esox masquinongy. Lineage (NCBI taxonomy): Eukaryota > Metazoa > Chordata > Actinopteri > Esociformes > Esocidae > Esox > Esox masquinongy. The sequence continues at coordinate 41,879 of JACXGI010005371.1, read as the reverse complement.
TTTAAGTAAATTTTTATCGGTTTCCTAAAATGTTCACAGTACAAAATATCCAAGATGGCGGACATGATTGGTTCTTGATGCAGTGTTGCACCGCCTGGGGAATTAGGCATATATACAAAGAATCAGCATTCTAGGTCAATCGGGTTAGAAATAATGTCATTGTGAAAAAATATTATTTTGGGCGTGGCCTGGACTACCCCCTGTAAAGGAATTGGGTCCGGTGTCTGTATGATAGGTATACATGGTCTATATTGTCATTGTGCCATAATGTAATGCACACATGAAGCCATTTTGTCTGCCATCTTATATTTTCTCTCTTAGCTGTGAACACCCTATAGGGAGACATGTATAAGACACTTGGCTGCTGATTGCCAGGTCAATCAGAGTTATTGTTGATTTTATGTAGATTTTTATAGGTTTCATTAAATTTTCACAGTTCAAAATATCCAAGATGGCCGACATGATAGGTCCTTGATGAATATTTGTACTTTCTGGGGAATAAGGCATGTCACAAAGAATCAGCATTCTAGGTCAGTCGGGGTGGAAATGGCATAATTGTGGAAAAATGCAAAAAGGTGTGGCCTGTGGCGCCTCCTGTGGAGGAATTGGGTCGGGTGTCTGTGTGGATGATATAACTAGTCTGTATTTTCATTGTGCCATAATGTAATGCACACAGGAAGTGTATGTGTCCATAAGTTTTCCACTTGTCAGCCATTTTGTCTTCCATCTTGTATTTTATTTCTTATCGGTAAACACCCTATAAAGAGACATGTATGAGACACATGGCAGCTGATTGCCAGGTCAATCACAGTTATTGTTGAAATCATGTAGATTTTTATAGGTTTCATAAAATGTTCACTGTACAAAATATCCAAGATGGTGGACATGATTGGTGCTTGATACAGTGTTGCAACTATTGGGGAATGAGGCATGTAAACAAAGAATCAATATTCTAGGTCAATTTGGGTGGAAATTTCTTCATTGTGGAAGAAATGCATGCAGGTGTGGCCAGTGGCCCCTTTCAAGGAATCAGGTCAGGGGTCTGTGTGGTAGTTATAAGTGTTCAATATTTTCGTTGTGCCATAATATTACTCACAAATGAAGTTATGCATCAATAATTTTTACACTGGTCAACCATCTCTTAGCATTTTATACCCAATAGGGAGACATGCATATGACTTGAATGCCACTGGAAAGCTAGATAAGAGTTACTCTTGAGTAGAAGAGAATTTTTATAGGTTTCATGAAATTTCCACTGTAAGGGAAAATTTCATTAAGCACCTTTTTACTGGTGTCACTGTTTTGCCGTCTTGCAACATATCTATTATTTCTTATCACCCTATCACGAGGCACTTATCAGACACCTATGTACCGACGGTCAGGTTGAATTTGTGAAGTGATAATTCAGTCGAACTTTGTGATAATTCAGTCTATTTTTGACATTTCATGTAGTTATTATTAGTTCTGTTCAGAAATGCGGCCTAAAGTCTGTGGGAACAGGGAGGAAATGCGATCATTTTGGAAATAATTAATTTTGTCCTGAATGTCCTGAAGCACCCCTGGTAGAGGATTCGGGGCCACAGTCTGCACAGTATGTACTTGTGGTTTACAGGCCCACAACAACCTCTTAACAGCTACGGAGCACACGGTTAGCAGAAATATGTACCGCTGTACATAAATTACAATATGGCGCAAAAAACAAGGCTCTGTAACCTTCTTATCAATTACCGCAAACATAAACAGCTGCAAAACATGCTGGGATATACACTTTGTGTATATAATTCAGTCGATTTTTGACATTTCATCTAGTTATTATTAGTTCTGTTTAGAATTGTGGCCTACATTCTGTGGGAATGGAGTGGAAATGCAATCATTTCATAAATAGCTAATTAAATTGTGTCCTGAAGTGCCCCTGTTGGAGAATTCGGGGCACATGTCGACAGAGCGGGTATTGGTGGTCTATACACCCACTAGTTATTTGTTTTCAGGTGACTCACACCCCCCCAAAATCTACCAAGCAAATGGTTAGCAGAAACATGTAAGAGTTAGAGCTCCGCAATGACAAGACATGAAGCAGCAAAACACACCAAACACAATGGTTTTCCTTTCTAAGGTTGGCACCCAAAAACAATCAAGAGTGTACCACTATCCAAAACTTACAAGACAGCACAAAAAATAAAGCTCTATCACCTAGTCAATTACAACATCAAACAAACATCAACAGACACAAAGCATGCTGGGATATCAATAATAAAAACAACTTCTCCATATTTATACAGTTTATTTGTTTTCAGGCAATTCACACCAGCCCATAATCTACTCAGCACCTGGACAGAAACACAGAAAAGTCAGAGCTCTACAATGCCTAAGATTTCGTGAAGCACCAAAGCACATCAAACAGAATGGTCTTCCTTTCTATGGTTGGCACCCAACTGGACCTTAATCCCCCCAAAAAACATTCAAGAGTGTACCTCTGTACATAAATTACAAGATGACACAAAAAACCAACCTCTGTCACCTTCATATCAATTACATCAAACATAAACATGAACAAATTGAACAGCCACAAAGCATTCTGGGATATCGGTAAAGGAAAATAAATATTTCTTATTTATACAGTTTATTTTTGTAAACAGCGAATGAAAGTCTGTGGAAAACATAATTCTTATGCTTCCTGATAACAGAAATGTACACTCTTTCTGAAATACAGAAAATTAAAAAGAAAAATGTCTTACCTTTTAACAACCTATAAGGGAGACATGTTTAAGACACGTATGCCGTTGGCCAGGTCAATCAAATTTATTGTTCATATACAGTCCACTTTCGCAAGGCATAGACACAGATATGGCTATGCGAGGGTAAATCTCTAAGGCCATAGACAAAAACACTGGCAATGGAAAACGCAGTGGTAGGACACTGCAAGTATATGTTTTTTAAATATGTTTCTCTAAGAGTGTGTGTGTGTGTGTGTATGACTGTTTGACAAAGAGATAAAAACAGCACAGATGAAGCGCTAGTTTAATTTTCTCCGGTTTTGGTTGGTTGGATGGCTGGTAAAAACAGTGTATCTACGGTAATATTAGCCTACCCATATAAAATGTGATTTACTTATCTACTATCGAAGCATCTTTCTCAGAAGAACAATGATAGGTTATAGACCTACATGGTGTTATCTTTTTTCAAGTTTAAAGCTTTATTTGTCAAATGCACCGAACACAGCCAGGAAGAGTTGCACTGAACAACTCAGACAGGAATTGTTTAGATGTTTAGGCAAATATTTTTTAGATAGCTGTAACATGGCGCTGCCTTCTAGATAAAACATTATATGGAATTTATCACGATATTTGAGGAGAAAAGGTGTGTTGGGAAGCACTCTGCCAAAGGATGATGATTTGCATTTGATGCAGCCACCTCAACTCCGTCCATACAGGTAGGCCATGTGATTCTGCTTGCTTTGCATCTCAGAAAATTGCATCCATTGGTTATCATTGGCTGCTGACGATACTATCTTTAAGTTAAGAGTGCAGGTGTACAATCACTGTTTATTTCTTATATTTGCATTTTGAAAATCCATCGCTGGGGGCCCTGATAATTGCAGGTTACATTCCTCCGGGTAAAACGTATTTGTATGCGGATGTTCACGATGGCAAACCTGCATGCATGTGCCTGGGGCTTCTGCAACGTTTTAACAATGTTGGTGGTTGTGGAGCAAAACATCAGACCACTGCAGATTGAGTGTACGTGCGAAAAGCTTCGGATATCTTGATTTTTATATACAATAATGTCAATACCCTTTTCGAGAAATTGCCATTTATTTTTCAACAGTGTTTTGAAGCAATTAAAAACATGAATAAAACACAAATAACAGAATAGGCTAACATATCCTTAGATTTTGGTTTATGTTCAGATAAAATCAGATTGTGGAAGATCGAAGGTTATTGGATTAATTGGAATGACTGAATATCTGACAGACCTTTAGCGTGTAATGTAGAGATGTAGCCCAATCATACTGAAGTAGAAAGCAATGGTTTAGAAATGCTTTCCAAAGCCACTGTACATAACCCATAAGGTAAAATGCAAAATCCGTTGTTGGCCAGCTATGTAAACTCTAACATTGATTGATCCCGCAAAAGGTGTTCAGTTGCTTATTGGCTATTCCTATCTGTTTTCTAATGCCTCTTAATAAAAAAATAATCTAAAAGTAATGCAAAGTAATGAGATTACGTTACTGAGTTTGAGGAATCAAAAAGTTATGTTACTGATTACCAATGTGGACAGGTAACTTGTAACTGTGAGGATGCAAAGGAATAATTCTGAGAGTAAAAGTAGGCTACATCAAATAATAATAATAATAATGCATTATATTCATGTAGCGCTTTTCAGGGACCCAAAGACGCTGTACAAAAGTGACATGGAACAGAAAACAAACAGAAACAAAAAAAAATACTATGAGAAAACAAAGAAGATTGAGAGAATGGGATTTGACATGGCTATGGGTAGGCGATTTTGAATAGATGAGTCTTGAGGCGTTGCTGGAAGATGGGGATAGTTTCAGAGTCACGGATGGTTTTGGGGAGAGAGTTCCAGAGCCTAGGAGCAACCCTTGAGAATGCCCTGTCACCAAAGCCTTTGAGCTTTGACTTGGGGATTATGAAGTGGCCTGCAGTACTGGAACGGAGTGTGTGTGTTGGTTGATATGGAAGAAGATGGTCGGAGAGGTAGGCAGGGGTGATATTGTTTAGGGCTTTATATGTCAATAGGAGGATCTTGTAGTTGATGAGTTGAGAGCTAGGAAGCCAGTGTAACTCACAGGGGATAGGGGCGATATGCTACCAGGACTTGGTGTGTGTGAGTAGTCCGGCCGCAGAGTTTTGAACCATTTGGAGCTTATGGAAGGATGTAGATTTTATGCCAGTGAGTAGGGAGTTGCAGTGGTCAAGTCGGGAGGTTATGAATGCATGTATTAGGGTTTCAGCAGCAGGACAGGAGAGGGAAGGTCTGAGTTTGGCGATGTTGCGGAGATGGAAGAATGAAGATTTTACGGTCTGTTTGACGCGCTGATCAAAGGAGAGTGTAGAGTCCAGAATCACGCCAAGGTTACGTGCGTGGGGGGATGGGGAAACAACGGTGTCATCGATGCTGAGATAGAAAGTGCCAGTTTTGGTGAGGGTGGATTTGGTTCCAATGAGCATGAGTTCTTTTTTGTCACTGTTTAGTTTGAGGAAGTTGTCCTTCATCCATGCTTTTATTGTAGTCAGGCAGGATTCAATATGGGTCAGAGGTGGGCTGGTGAGAGACTTGGTGGCTAGATATATTTGTGTCATCAGCATAGCAGTGGAAATTAAGTTTGAAGTGACGGAGGATGTGACCAAGGGGAAGGATGTAAATGATGAACAGTTGGGGACCAAGTACTGAGCCCGGGGGGACACCTTGAGTGACTGTGGCTGAGTCTGAGTTATTATTACAATAAGTTAGGCTCCGATGTGTAACACAGAAGCAAATTAAAATGATACACATTTATTATTCACAATATGGAAAGAGAAAATAAAACATTGGTCCTTAAAATCAAGACTCAAACAGGCCATTAATGGGCTTATTCAAGTCTTCTTTTATTTCTTGAGTTATTTTTATCTATTGCGCATTTTCCACATATGTGTGTCTTCGAAAAGTGGTCTGTGATGCAAATTGGTGAATGAAGACACTTACAGGTTAGGCCTACGTGTCAGTAGTAATGTATTAATTAATCCAGCACAAAACCCAGACACTGTCACACAACTGTGGCTTTTTGTTTCTGACTGTCCTACAGGATTTAGCCACAAGGTAACCACAACAGTAGTAAATACAGGGTGGCTTTTGTCACTTTGGTGATTTATGACCCTGGTGGGCGGGGCTTCCAGTTTGATTTGACAGGTGGACGGCTCTTACGGTTTGGTAGGCGGGACTTCCGATTTGCTGGGTGGGACTTCCTGTGTGACGTATGGACTTCCTGTATGACTTGTGTTAGCGCGGAACTTCCGGAATGACGTATGCATGTCCGGAAACTTTGTAATTTATGATTGCATTGATGTGTTCATGTTTGATGTTATACAACGTTTGATAAACACCCCAGACAGGTGTTATAACAGTAGCGATATGTTTGATATTTAAAAAATGGGTCTTAGAGTTCCAGAATGTTAAATTCCCAGTCAATAAATAGGCGTTTGTAAAGGATTAATTTATTACCACATCTTTATTTATCCATTATTGTGCAAATTAACTGTTATAAATGGACTGTTTTAGACTAGGCCTGAATTTCTTTAGACTGTTCATGGTTGCCACAGATAGAAGAAGACCTAGGTCAGCATGCCCTGTTCTTAGAAGTGATTATGGCCACAACCGAGGCGCCAGGCCTCAAACCTATCTTATCTACGGCCCTGTTCAGATGGCTCCAAGGTGAAGTTGCCTGTGTCTCCTCTGTTTCTTCTATTTGGGCAGGACAGAAACCAGTGGTAGCTCAGATCAGGAGGTCTGTTAACTCTGACCTAGAACTATGGTTGCCATGACAGTGTAGGGTCCTATCTTGTTTTCCGATTAGTACGACGACTTGTTTTTGTATGTATCTTATAGCATAAGAGATAATATTTTTGGGGGCTGACAAGGAGGGGTATAAAGAGGTGAAAGCAATAATGTATGATCAGAACAATTGTTATGACACTGCTCTGTTGGTCTCTGTACTTATACTCTGTTTTGTGAAAATGATTGTTCCCGTGGATCCACGTAATTGAACTGAAATAATCAACCGTTATACGAACGACTGTTGAGTCTCTTTTCATAATAAATTGCGAACATTTTTCCATCTTCCACACGTTATATCAGCGGCAAGATGTTTGATGTTAAACAAAAGGGTGCCTGGGTTCAGCAATGTTAAATCCCCCGGCATTTTATATTCCGATTAGTGCTATAACAGATGTCCTACAACCAGTGGGTGTTAACCTTTCATGTTTTACAATGTGTGTAGCATGGTGTTTTTCCACAAGCACCCAATTACGTGTGGGAAACTTGCTTTGTTGTGTAAAATATAAAGAAGGGGTCGGGACTTACGATTTTGGAGAGATTCTGCCCATTTTTTATTTTAACATGAGATGGGCCTTAAGATCAGATCTGCCCATAATAATGGTCCCTAAACTAACCCTTAGTATAAACTATAGTATACCCAGGTTGATAAACATCACGTGTTTCACACAAGGTTTGTAATCCGCCAAAGCAGTACAGTAAACACCACATGAGCAATGCTATTAATCTGAAAGAACAAACAACGCCTGAGTCGACCATACATTATGACTAGGTTGATTGTATCGTGATTGTGTTTAAAATATTGTTAAAAATAAAAATGATGATTTTGGTACATATGTATGTATGAGCAATGATGATTTGTGAAATAAAAATTGGTATTTTAAGTCAGCATTAACTTTTAAGTTGCATTATATGGCAAAACGTTACAAACGTACCCAGAAGGTAGAGTATAAATTTGCATGAACAACCCTGATTTGTTGACAGTATAAGTCATGCTATTTCTGGTAAAACATTTGTAAATACGTATTATTAAATTGCACAACGGGGGTTAACGCGAGATTGTTTTCTTCACATTGGTAGAAATGTTTAACAGGCAACCATGCTTACTAACTGTAGTATTTGCGAGTTTCAGAATACTTGCTTGTGTGTGCGTGTGCGCGTGCGTGTTAGTGTGTGTGTGGATGCGGTAATTCCGGTTAAGATGTGTTGCGTTCTTGTAATGACTTGAATCAACCCATGAAATCCGATTTTTGATTGCTGTATTATGGACGTATATTATGTTTGTTAAATGTTGTTTGAAGAGATTAATGGCGATATGTTGACAATAGCCAGTTTATATGTAAGCGGATGAGTTTGTCGTTAATAGATACAATTAAGTGACGTGATATCACGGCTTAGCCGTGATAACTAATGAGAACGGCGTTTCTACCGGACAGGAAGTATCAATGTATTTGGTTGTCCAACGTCAACAGCTGTCTGAACTAACTGAACTTAAGCTTTATCCACAATTTTAATCATTGTAACTGGTATAGTTCTAACGTGAAGAACGATGACAATGTTAAGAGGCGTAACCTGTTGGAGGCGCCCCGGCTGTGTTGTCAAGACAAAATTAAATCCGCAGCTGCCACAGAAGACAGTTGTTGTTTCCAGCGCAGAGTAGGCTGTTTACATAGTACAAGTTATTTTATTTGAAATAATTTATTTGAATTGTGTTGCAATTACAAACGCTAACAAACGACACATTTGGACTTTTTTAAGAATTTATAAAACAATTATATGGTAGAGCAATCCAAGCACTTTTATTTGTCTTTCATATTGTCTGGTTTAGGCTGAGTGGAATTAAACCCAGCCGTGTTTGGAAAACACATTTTTGGACCTTCAAACCTTGGTAAGCAGTCTTTTAACATTATTATTAATCAGCTGAAAATACCTGTATACACTTGTTCTTCTGTTACCCCTGTTTGTTTTTATTTCAGACCAAGTAACCATCAACGGTGTTGATAGGACTGCACGGTTGTGATATTACACATCCTGAGCAGATACTTTTTGTGTAAGTCTAATTATTTAGACATTTTTGCGTTGTACTAAAATGTTATTAACATTACGACAAAATGCATACAGCTGAATCTTTGTACTCTGTATATCAACCAACAGTGTGAGGACCTGGTGATAATGGAGACAGCATCACCATAATGGTTTCAGTTATGGACACCCCACCTTGTGGCTGCACAGCGTCAGAGTTTTTTTGAACACAGTTACCCCATTACACAATGCTTGAAAGCTGAAGGTAATACATATCTACAGTCAACTGATCAAAACTGTGATGTATGTAAATGTATGTTTGAGTTAACAGAATAATATTTTAACCTGTAAGTGGATCATTATTTACACGTTAAGCTAGAGAAATGGTGAAAGATAGTGCTAACAACAGACCAGACACAGAACAACCATCATCATCTACACATAATCAACAGACCACACCTCAAAATACAAATGAACCGGCCATTACTTTGTTACACAGCGATACAGACATTAATCCACAGATGCAATGTTTGTTAAACAAGATTAGTAGCCCCCATTTTTCACATGATCTATTTGACTCTCCACCTAGCTCTCTGACGCAAACTCATTGCAACAATGGCGATGAGTAGTAAATGTAGTGTATATTGTGTCAGAATGATGATTTATGACCCTAGTGGGTGGGGCTTCCAGATTGATTTGACAGGTGGGCGGGACATCCGGTTTACTGGGTGGGACTTCCGGTGTGACGTGTGGACTTCCTGTATGACGTGTGTTAGGGTGGGACTTCCGGAATGACGTATGCATGTCCGGTGACTTTTGTAATTTATGATTGCATCGATGTGTCCATGTTTGATGTTTTACAACGACTGATAAGCACCCCCCGGATGAGTGTTATAAACAGGTGGGTTATGTTTGATGTTTAACAAATGGGTCTTAGGGTTCCGAAATGTTAAATTCCCAGGCAATAAATGAGTGTTGTGTCAGCGGCAAGATGTTTGGTGTTCAACAAAAGGGTGCCAGGGTCCAGCAATGCTATAACCCCCACGGTATTTTATGTTCAGACAATTGGTGCAACAGATGTCATACAACCGGTGTAAACTCCCATGTTTACAATGGGGATGTAGCATGGTGTTTTTCCACAAGCATGGAATTATGTGTGGGAAACTTGTCAGATATAAAGAAGGGTTCGGGACTTACGATTTGGAAAGTTTCAGACCATTTTTTATCTTAACAAGAGATGGGCCTTATGATCATTTCTGCCCTTGTAACCACTAGTACAAATTGTAGTATCTGCAGGTTGGAAATCATCCTGTATTTCACACAAGGTTTGTAGTCCAACACAGCACTACAGTAAACATCACACAAGCAATGCTATTATTTTTGAAGGAACAAGCAATGCCTAGGCCGACCACACATTATGACTAGGTTGATTCAGTCATGGTTTGGGTTTAAAATATAGTTAAAAATAAAAACAATGATTCTGGTACATGTGTGTGTATGAGCAATGGTGATTTTTGTAAAAAAATGTTTTTTTAAGTCAGCATTAACTTTTAAGTTGCATTATATGGCAAAACGTTACCAAGTTACCCGGAAGGTAGCGTATAAATTTGCATGAACAATGGTGAATCGCTGACAGGTAAAGATGTTATTTCAGGTATTCAAAACATTTGTAAAGGCGTCTTATGAAATTGTACAACGGGGATCAACGCGAGATTGTTTTCTTCACATTGGTAGAAATGTTAAACAGGCAACGTTGGTTAAAAAACTGTAGTATTTGCGAGTTTGAGAATACCGGTCTGTGTTAGTGTGGGCGGAAGCTGTGACTTCCGGGTAAGATGTGCTGCATTCTCGTAATGACCAACTCGTGAAAACCGATTTTTTATTGTTTTATGGTCTTGTGTTTGTTAAATGTTGAAGAGATTAATGGCGATATGGTGACAATAGCCAGCGTTTATATGTAAGTGGATGAGTTTGTTTTTAATAGATCAAATTAAATGACGTGATGTCACGGCTGAGCCGCGATAACTAACGAGAACGGCGTTTCTACCGGACATGAAGTGTCAATATATTTGCTTGTCAAACGTCAACAAATATCTGAACGAGCTAGTTAAGCGTTGTACACAATTTTAATCATTGTGTCCGGTATCATTCTAACGTGAAGAACGATGACATGTAACCACTGACAAAGTTAAGAGGCGTGACCTGCTGGAGGCGCCCCGGCTGCGATGTAAAGACATTATTAAACCCCGCTGCATCCACAGAAGTCAGCTGTAGTTTCAAGCGCGGATTATGCCGTTTACGTTGTAAGTACAAGTTATTTTATTTGAAGTAATTGATTTGAATTGTGTTGCAATTACAAACGCTAACAAACGATACATTGGAACTTTTTAGGAATGTGTAAATCAATTTTACGATTGAGCAATCCATGCGGTTTTATCTGTCTTTCATATGGTCTGTTTAAATCTCTGGTTTAGGTTGAGCGGAATTAAACCCAGCCATGTTTGGTAATCACATTTTTGGGCCTTCAAATCTTGGTAAGTAGACTTTTGACATTATTGTTAATCAGCTTTAATTACCCGTATACGCTTGTTAACCCTCTTTGTATTTATTTCAGACCAAGTGACCAACATCAGCGTCAGTTGGCCTGGGCGTTTGTGATCTTACACAACCTGAGCAGATACTTTTTGTGTAAGTCTAATTTTTTACCGACATTTTTAATCTTGTACCAAGAAGTTTATTAACAATTATGACAATATGCATACAGCTGAACCTTTGTACTCTATTTACCAACCAACAGATTGAGGAACCACCGGTGATGATACAGAGTACATCACCATAATAGATTCAGTTACGGACACCCCACCTTGTGGCTGCACAGCGTCAGGGGATTTTTGTTTCATTGTTTTCTTTCATGCTTGAAAGCTGAAGGTAATACATATTTTACTGTCAACTCATCAAAATTGTGATGTATGTAAATGTATGTTTGAGTTAGAATATTTTAACCTGTAAGTGGATCGTTATTCACGTTAAGCTAGAGAAATGGCGAAAGATAATGCTAACAACAGACCAGACGCGGAACAACCAACAACATCTACACATAATCAACAGAACTCACCCCAAAATTCTAATCAGCTGGCCGATATTTTGTTACACAGCGATGCACACAGTAATCCTCAGATGCAAGGATTGTTAACCGAGCTTAGTAGCCCCCGTTTCTCATATGATTTAGTTGAGTCTCCTCCGAGCTCTCTGATGCAAACTCATTGCAATGATGGCGATGTTAGAGTTATACAACGTAATGCGTTTGACAACGTTGAATTACGACAGTTGTTAAATTTACAAAATACTGGTGGAGTTGGGGATTTTGGCACATTCTATGCAATCATTATGGCAGGCTTGGATACTTTGATTGTTAGAGCTTCAGACTTGACTTTGTACATGGGCCTGATGATCGTCTGCAGATTGAGTTGATTGGTGAATCTCTGATATCCCCCATACATGTGACCATGAGAGCGGATGAATATACTGAACGCACGTTTGGTAATTTACTTGAAAGTGTTATGCAGAGTAATGCTGAGATTATGATTGATGAATCACTAGAGCTGGTGGTGCAAATTGTCAACAACTGTGAGGGTGGTGCCCCGCGAGGTAAAGCTCAAACACTGTTGATAGAGCAGATTATCAATAAAAAAAAAGAAGGCATTTATATGTGGCTGTGAATAATGATTCTATATTTTTTTCAGTTTGTTTGATGGGTATGTTGAACCCACAGTACACATATGCTGAGGCCTTGGTTAGTGGTCGTGAGTTACATAGGGGATCTGGTTAAGCGTTAGATGATTGTGTGGCATTCACAGATATTGTTCGGTTTGAAGAAATGACTGGGTGTAAAATTGTTTCGTTCATCGAACACGGGATGGTCACTTTACCAAGTTTCAAAACAGCGAGGCCACCCACCCTAGAACCATCTTTATGTACTTACACGATAACCATTTCTATGGCATTGTGAATCTGAAGGGTTTTCTGGGTGTGTCATATGTTTGTGAGTGGTGTTATACAGGTTTTAACACCCGTGGTGATCATGGCTGTAAACATAGCTGTAGTGTCTGTCTTCATGAAGATTGTCATACCCAACCCCGTAACACAAAGCAGTGCCCAGACTGTAAGCGGATA
>JACXGI010005371.1:0-29032 GCA_016801175.1 Esox masquinongy | reverse complement strand
TGTTGGGTTAGCAGGTGTGACCAGAAGAAATACTGTGTCGATTGCGGCCGTCACCGCAACGTTAGTATTACCAACTATAAAGCACACAAGTGACGGCTAACATGTGTCCCAGTTGTAACGTGGATCTGGCGGTTGAAGGGAACCATCAGTTTTTCATAAAACCGTCTAAGCCTGAGGACCCCAGTGTGCGTTACATATTGTATGATTTTGAGACAATTCCCAATCCAGTGAACTGTGTACACACTGCAAATTTTGTGTGCGCAATAAGCTTTGATAACGAGACGTGGTGTTCAGTCAGAGATGGTTGTGTCGCTGCTTTTTTCCAAAAGTTTAGGCTACCGAAATATAATGACTACACATTTATAGCACACAACTCTAAAGGTTTCGATGGTTACATCTTGATGCAGGACCTTGCTAACAATGGTATTGGCACGACACTTATTGCACTTATTGCTTATTGCTTTTTACAGATAGCACATTCAATCAGAGATACATTGATAGTCAATGCTTCCTACCGATGAAGCTGGCGGCCTTGCCACGTGCTATGGGTTTTAAGGATTCGAAAAAAGGCTACTTTCCTTACAAGTTTAACATCAAGGAGAATGAGAACTATGTTGGCCCCCATCTGGAACCGCATTACTACGGTGTGAATACCATGATGGCTAAAGAAAAAGAAGAGTTTTTGCAATAGTACGCAACTGTTTCCGCAGACCCCTTTGTCATGCAGGATGAAATAAAGGCTTACTGCGTGAATGATATGGTCATCTTGAGAGAGGGTTGTATGCGCTACAGACTCGAGTTCTTGGAGTGTGGTGGTGTTGACCCATTCCAGTCAATTACGATTGCTTTGGCTTGCATGAAAGTCTTTTGCAACAGATTCCTCACCAAGGACACAGTTGCATTGGTCCCTTCAGACAACTACAATCGTTGTCAGAAGACATTCTCAAACAGCTCAATCCAGTGGCTTGAATATGTGGCCTCTGATGAGAATATATCAATACAGCACGCCCAGAACGGGTGAAATGAAAATTGGTGCCTACTATGTTGATGGATATGCTGAACACGATGGGGTGTGCACAGTCTATGAATTTCTAGGCTGTTTCTGGCATGGTCACCCAAAGTGTCATTGTTCAGCAAGCATCAATCTGGTGACAAAGATTCAGTATGGGTTGATGCACCAACAATGGGTGACAAAGCTTGAGGCTTTAAAAGAACAACACAACGGACATGTTCAATACATATGGGAGTGTGAGTGGAATCAGCTTAAAAACACATCCGCAGATGTCAAAGCTTTCATGATGACCTTTGATGCTCCAGAGCGCCTTAACCCTCGGGATGCTCTTTTTGGCGGTCGTACCAACGCAATTCATTTGCAGTTTACGGCTCGAGAAGGGGAGACTATTCAGTATAACGATGTCTGTAGTCTTTACCCATTCTGCAACAAGACAAAGACTTAACCGATTGGGCATCCAGGCATAATCTTTTGAGATTTCAAACCGCTAGACACCTTCTTTGGTATTGTTAAGGCTACGGTGTGTCCACCGAAAGGCCTTTATCACCCCGTTTTACCGCACAGGGTCAGCGGTAAGCTGTTCTTTCCCTTGTGTAGATTATGTGCAGAGTCTGAAAACCAGGTAACTGATTGTTCACATACTGATTCAGAAAGATCTTTAACTGGTACCTGGGTAACTATTGAGCTGGTTAAGGCTGTTGAGAAAGTTTATCGCATTGTGAAAATATTCGAAGTCTGGGATTTCACAAGGACATCAGATAATCTTTTTGCAGATTACATGAGAACATTCTTGAAGCACAAGCAGGAAGCTAGCGGCTTCCCACCATCTGTGGTTGACGATGATGCTAAAGACCAGTATATCCGTGAATATCATGAAAAGGAGGGTGTGCAGCTTGACAAGGAAAACATTGTTGTAAACAGTGCTAGGCGATCTTTGGCTAAATTGGCCATGAATAGTCTTTGGAGTAAGATGGGTGAGCGATCTAAACTTATGAACACAATGCTAATTACAGATCCGGAGGAGTTTAGCCACTACCTTTTTTCCAGTGAAATAGAAGTTGGCTATTTCTCTTTCATCTCAGACACAGTTGCGATGGCACAGTGGTGTTACACAAAACAGACACCAATCAAACCACGTAACGGCAACATTTTTATTGCCACGTTCACATCCGCTTATGCCAGACTCGAGTTGTATTCACTCTTGGAGAAGTTGGATAGACGTGTACTCTAACAGACACTGATTCAGTGATCTTTGTCACACGCCACGGGGATTGGGTGCCCCCACTGGGGCCATTCTTGGGTGACTTGACCGATGAGTTGCCAGATGGTGACAGCGTCGCTCAATTTGTTAGTGGTGGGCCAAAGACACACGGTTACAAAACCGTTAAAGGTCTGACCTGTCTCAAAGCAAAAGGCATTACACTCAACATCAACAACACAACCATTGTTAACTTGGAGACGCTAACACGACTGGTTGATAACTTTGTACGAGGCGAGGGTGGCGATGATGATCACGTCCTTGCTAATGCAGACACAATTGCGAGAGATAAAAGACACATTCACATTGAAAAACCGAGTAGTGTCTAAGCATTTCAGAGTTGTGTACAACAAGCGAGTACTGCTCCCTGATTACAGCACAAGGCCTTACGGTACTAAATCACATTCTAGGATGGATAGCGGTTTTGACCCGCGATTTCAACACCCATTCAGCTGTGTCATTAGTGGCCCCAGTAACTCAGGTAAAACATATTTTGTGAAGATGTTGTTGGATACGATTTAATGAAAAGTGCATCAGAGAGTTTGGAGATGGAGAGAGTTTTCACACAATCTTCACACCACCATAACCTGAGTGTGTGAGGATCTCGCGCCGTTCCGGATCCAACTCCTCCCCGTCACGCTCCTCACCTGCCACCGTTACGCTCTCACTACCCGATACTCATGAACGCACCCAGCAATCCAGATCCCAATCACCGGAATACTAAACACCTGTGACCTGTTTACCCCTCTATTTAGCCTGTGCTCTGCCTTCACTCCAGTGTGAGGTATTGTTCGTAGTGGACCTGCCAAGCCGTTGTTTAGCTCATTACTCTTGCCTGTTTACTCCCAGCCTGTTGCTCTTTCCTTTCCCTTCCCTTCCCTTCCCGTCCCCGTCCTTTCCTGTTCTCTAGAGACCTGCATCCTCGCCTGTCTGCCTGCCATTTGGATTCTCCTACTGCCTAACCCTGCCTGTACTGTTGCCCTCACGGACTGATCACCCGGTATTCCGACCTGCCTGCCTGCCCCTGGATTATTCTACCGTCTACCCCTGCCTGTACTGTTGCCTTCGCGGACTGATCACCCTGTATCCTGACCTGCCTGCCTGCTCCTGGTTTCTCCTCTCTGTCGATTCCCGCCTGTGCATTTGCCTTCGCGGATTGTTCTCCTGGTTACTGAATCTACCTGCCCGTATCTGCTGGTTTTGCTCCTGCCTACTCCCTTGTACTAAAATAAATCTACGGTTGTGTTTCTGCAATTGGAACCACACACCCAGGGTCTTGGTGTTCATTACAGGATACCTCACCATTTCACCGATGGATCCAGCAGAACTACATGCGCGACTGTCCCAACAAGAGGAGAGGATTGAGGAGATGATGCAGCTGCTCCGGCAATCCGTGCCCAGGCCTCCTCCATCCAGTGTGGTTACGGCCTCCGCCTCTGCTCCTTTCGTGTCATTGCCGAACAAGTATGACGGGTCTCCAGGAAAGTGCAAGGGGTTCCTTATGCAGTGCTCGCTGTATGTCGCCCATCACCCCAGCCTGTTCACCAGTGACAAGAACAAGGTGGACTTTGTCATCTCCCTGCTGACGGACAAAGCCCTGGACTGGGCTACCGCCTTATGGTCCGCCAACAGCCCCGAACTGGGCTCGGAGGCTCAATTCCTGGCACTGTTCAGGGAGGTATTCGACCACCCCGTCTCGGGACACCACGTTGGGGATCAGCTGGTCGAGATTAGGCAGGCTGCTGCTGCATACGCCCTGGAATTTCGCACCTTGGCTGCAGGAAGTGGGTGGAGCGAGGCTGCGCTTCTGACGGTATACCGGAGGGGGATGACTCAGGAGCTACAGGCCGAGTTGGCCTGTAGGGGGGATCTAACCTCCCTCGATAAGTACATCCACGTGTCCATCGCCATCGACAACCTGCTTTTGGACCGAAGGAGGACAGTCACCCCACGACCTCGAGTGGTTCCCTCCGCATCCTCGGTTTCGAACCCCCCAGTTGCACCGATGATGTCAGAACCTATGCAATTAGGCCGTTCCCGTTTGTCCGCCGCTGAGCACCATCGTCGCCATTTGGAAGGCCTTTGTCTAAACTGTGGCGAAAAGGGACACATGGCCTACCAGTGCCCTACCAGACCTCCTCACCCCGGAGAGACCGGAACCTCCGCATACCACCAGGTAGGACGGTCTCACTTCCTAAACGTAACCCATAAGCAGCCATCCGCCCGTCGACGTCTCCCGCTGCTTCCAGCTTTTTCTTTGTTGGTAAGAAGGACGCCGGCTTACGCCCCTGCATAGATTACCGGGGACTCAACGCGATAACTGTCAAGAACCGCTATCCCTTGCCCCTGATCTCTGCTGCATTGGAACAAGTCGGACAGGCCACCATATTCACCAAACTTGACCTGCGGAGCGCGTATCATCTAGTGCGCATACGAAAAGGGGATGAGTGGAAAACCGCCTTCATCACACAACGCGGCCACTATGAGTATCGTGTCATGCCTTTCGGCCTCACCAACGCACCTGCCGTCTTCCAGGCTTTCATGAATGACATTTTCAGGGATATGATAGACCGGTTTGTGATAATCTACATTGATGACATCCTCATCTATTCTCGGACCCTATCAGAGCACATCGGCCACGTCCAACAGGTCTTGCAACGGTTACAGAAACACCACCTGTACGTGAAACTGGAGAAGAGCGTGTTCCACGTCTCCACGGTGGCCTTCCTGGGATCGGTGCTGTCGCCAGGCGGTGTCCGGATGGACGAGAGTAAGGTATCCACGGTATGTCAGTGGCCTCAGCCAAAAACCGTCAAGGAATTGCAGCGTTTCTTGGGTTTTGGTAATTATTACCGACGTTTTATTCGAAACTTCAGCACAATCGCTGCCCCATTGTCCGCCCTGACCAGTCAGAAGACCAGAACGCTGCGCTGGTCCGAATCCGCCGCGTCTGCATTCGACAAGTTGAAGAACCTGTTCACCACTGCTCCTATACTCCGCCAGCCCGATCCCATGCTACCATTTGTAGTGGAGGTAGATGCCTCGGAAATGGGAGTAGGGGCGATTCTATCGCAGTGGGTGGGCACACCTCCTAAATTGCACCCCTGCGCCTTTTATTCCAAGAGGCTCACACCCGCCCAGAGGAATTATGACGCCGGGAATCATGAGCTCCTCGCTATCAAACTAGCCCTGGAAGAGTGGAGACATTGGTTGGAGGGAGCCCAACACCCATTCCTGGTCCTGACGGATCACCGCAACCTGGAGTACTTACAAACCGCCAAACGGTTGAATTCACGTCAGGCTCGATGGTCACTATTCTTTAACCGTTTTCGTTTTTTAGTCTCCTATGTGCCAGGAAAAAAGAACGCCAAGGCGGACTCACTTTCTCGCGTGTTCGAGCAACTGACCTGTACTCCTACGCAAGAGACTATCCTGCCCTCCTCCTGCCGTGTAGGACCTATCAGATGGGACATTCAGGACACCATCCAAGAGGCCCTAAGTAACGTATCCTGCCCCTCCTACCTGCCCACCGGGGGGAAATCTACGTTCCGGCGGCCGTTCAGCCCCAACTGTTGCAGTGGTGCCACACTTCGTTGGGATCCGGGCATCCGGGCATCACCCGCACCACGAAGCTCCTCGGTAACCGGTACTGGTGGGCTTCTCTATCCGACGACGTGCGCGATTACGTGCTGTCTTGCCCCGTTTGCGCCCAATCAAAAAGTCCCCGTCACTTACCCGAGGGGCTGCTACAGCCTCTGCCTACGCCTCACCATGGACTTTGTAACAGACCTACCGAACTCCAACGGGTACACCACGATCTTGACAGTTGTAGACCGTTTCTCTAAGATGTGTCGTCTGATACCCCTGACTAACCTGCCCAATGCCACCGAACTGGCCGACATTGTCTTTCAACAGGTGTTCCGGCAGTTCGGGATACCAGAGGACATCGTGTCCGACCGAGGACCCCAGTTCATCTCCCGCGTATGGCGGGCCTTCTGCGACCGACTAGGGGTGTCAGTCAGCCTATCCTCCGGTTACCATCCCGAAACCAACGGACAGACTGAGCGGCTCAATCAAGACATAGGGAAGTACCTACGACAGCAGTGCCAAAACCAGCCACACGACTGGAGCCGGTACTTACCATGGGTAGAATACGCACAAAACTCCCTCATTCACTCCTCCCTCCGGCTCACCCCCTTCCAATGTGTCTTTGGTTATCAACCCCCTCTCTTCCCGTGGGATACAGAGCCTAGTCCGGTTCCTGCAGTGGACAACTGGTTCCGCCGCAGCGCGCGTGTTTGGGAAACGGCACACCGTCATCTCCAGCAGGCATCCAGCGCACAGAAAACCCACGCGGATTGCCGCCGGCGCCCGTCCCCCCTCTACCATCCAGGCCAGCGGGTGTGGCTGTCAACCCTGGACATCCGCCTGCGCCTCCCATGCCGTAAGCTTGCCCCCAGGTACATCGGACCCTTCAAAATCATGCGTTGTATAAACCCTGTTACCTACCGTCTCCAGTTGCCCTGCCAGTACAGGATCTCCCCCACCTTTCACGTGTCCCCCCTCAGGCCTGTTCATTGCAGCCCTTTACACCCACCGGTTGCCCAGCATCCGGCTCCACCTCCGTTGGACATCGATGGGGAGCCAGCGTACACCGTGCAGGAAATAATGGATTCCCGTCGCCGGGGCGGCAGCCTTTTAATACCTGGTGGATTGGGAAGGTTATGGCCCGGAAGAGAGGGCCTGGTTCCCCGCGCACGACATACTGGATGCTGACCTCACTGCGCAGTTCCACGCCGCCCGCCCGGATCGTCCTGCACCCCGTCCGTGGGATCGTCCGCCGCGGCGGGCCCGGTGTTCATTACAGAGTGCAATTTACCTTGTCCAAAACATGTTTGTTAAAGGCAAATCTAGTAGAACTATTAACTTGAACACAAACTATCTCATCTTGTTTAAAAACCCCGTGACAATCAGCAGATTAGCATTCAAGGCAGACAGATATACCCCAGTCTTTCTCGATTCTTCCTGGAGAGTTTTCAAGATGCAACACATCCGCCTTTTGGTTATTTACTTATTGACTTTAAAGCTACAACACCAGAAGACTACAGTCTGAGAACGGGGATATTTTCAGGGGATTGGCCTGTCGTGTACGTTCCTATGAAAGTTTGATCATGTCTAAACACATTCTTAGAAATGTACCACTTTTGAAGATGTTATTTAAGGCACCGGCAAATCAACGAAAAGTTATTTTAGAATCAGCGTCCACCGACTTCATTCTATCACTCTGTGAAATAGCTCTTAATCTAAGGCGCGGAAATGTACCCTTAACAGAATCTCAGCTCCGAAAAGTAGAGACAAAAAGCCAAAATTATATACATGTCTAGAAAGAACACTTCAGTCGCAAAGAAAAGAAAAACCATCAACCAATCTGGAGGTTTTCTACTACCGTTACTAAGCGTTGCAGTTCCATTCCTAACCAGTCTAATTGCATCGAGACACGGTTAAACAACATGGATCATGCTCAGAAAATGTTTCTAGTGCCACAACATCAGTTAGAAAAACTGCGAGAATCCAAAACCACTAGCACCGATGTAAGACAATCTGTTGAAAATGATTTGGACTCGTCGATTCGCAATATACTGTTGAAGCCTGATATGGATTTAAATGAGAAAGCTAAAAGATACTCTGCCATTTTACAAAGATTTTTGACTGTTATGAGACAGGGGGAGCTTGACACACACACTGACTTTAAGTCTACCCGGGTCTGAGACTGGGCCTGATGTAGTAAACATGACTGAGACTAAGCAAACTGTTGACCGAAATGTTAACCTTGTTGATTAAATTTTGGATAATGTGCCTGCGAAGCATAGGAAGAATGTTGAATATATTCTTAATAGAATGCACAGGTCTGAAGATTTGCCTTCATGGACTTCAAATGGTGAATTCATTTTCAAAGGAGAGATAATCAAGGGTTCGCACCTGTTGGATCTGGTTAAAAGTGTGACAGCAACCAATAAAATTGCTGACGCTAGAAGGCCATTGGGTCGGCGGTTGTTTTTACAGGCCATGGCATGTCTCAACATGCCTTTTACAACTATTCCAAATGAGCTTGTAAGGCGTAAAATCAATTTGTATAAACAAACATCTGGCGACACAATGGATGATTTAGCCACACCCCCAGCAACTGGTCATCAACCAACCAAAGCTTTCTTTGTACCCCCTACCACGGACCCCACAAAATGGCTTCCATTTGAATGTGTTTTTATTTTATGCTTTTTTTTATCATTTGTGATTCATTGTCAAAGTGTATGTTTTACCATGAATAATTGTTGTATGAAAAATACTATGTAAACATTGATGTGGTTTTATGAATGGTTTATTTTTGAATAATAAAGCTGACATACACATGATTTACTTTTCTATTTCTTCAACAACCATGACACAAATTAAACGATTCACAAGATTGAGCATGTTGTATGCAATTAAACATTTGCTTATCATGCTTACTCTGGTACATCTTAGCTACAAACTTTGAGACTAGCGCATCATTTTCCGTAAATCATCAACATAAAAAGATATAGCATCTTTATAACTCAGACGTCTTGTCATTAGATAGAGAAAGAACACACAATGTTGTCCACACGTGGTTGAAATCATGTCCTGGACTTGTGTTGAACTGTATTCCACATTCTCACAGGTTTGCAGAAAAGCAGATTGACTTGGGAAAATACGTAAAGTCTGGCGGGTTTCCAAAACTGTCATAAAACCTTCCAAGGCCATCGTCTGTTATGTAAATAGCCAGCCAGTGCTCCCCGGGGTGATTGCTCGGGTGGTGTATTAACAATCATCATTGATGCAACATCCCGGACTGGTCCACTAGGTAGTTGGTCGCATGCCAGCACACCATAGAAATGAGTCCTAGATGAAAATTGGTTCACCACACCGGTCAACACTGCAGTATTAATTTCCACACCGTTTCCTAATAGTAGTCAACCATGACTTGTCGCCGGTTTGACACTTCGATAATTGAGTCAAAAATCGAATAAATAACCAAATTAATTGTGTGGGGCAGTGGTTGTCTGAACCTCATCTCAAGTCGTACATTCCCTGACTTGATCAAGGATAGCTGCTGACCGCATCCCTCATCCGGCGCACAGTTGATTGCATAAAGGGCATAGCCGTGTAAGAAGTCAGACCTGTCAATAGCAAAGGCTTGGTCCTTTAGGTGTTTTCCTGAAGCTAAGGCCAATTGGTAAAATTCACGCACTGCTGACCCTGTTGTGTAATTTGGTTGGAATGATTTGCTGGGAAATTGCTTCCCGTCTACATACATAGCCATAAACTCCAAATTATAATGTTTGAAATTAAATGGATTTTTTGTGTAACTTCCTGTAAAACTGTCATTGTCCACCAATCCAACAACAATACATTTTGGCAGAGGTCCTAAAAATAGTTTTTCCTGGTTGCAAACGCGACCCCCCGCCTGTAAACTAAATGTCTTCATACACACTCTTTCAGTTGGGTACTTGGCAGTGGTTGAGAGTAGCCCTTGAGCGTGTCCTAGTTTCACGGCTGGTAAAACAGTCACTTTCTTGACAAATAGTGACGCAGATAATATATGCAAACGATAACGCACATCCCCTGCCCCCATAAGACAGAACTCGTCTTTACCACGGACCATCCTAACCTTTATGTCAACCCCATTTAACATGAGTTTCTCTTGAAAGAACATATCACTATGAACAGGGCCGATCATTTCAAATGTTGTACTATCCGCTGAATAGGCAGCCCTTTTCGTGAGTCCATCGTTCTCGACTGCAGGGTCCGTAACATCCATGTGACCTGCGGCGTCCTTGTAAAACAAACCAGCTGAAAACTGTCTTTAATGTATCACATCCATAATTCAGAACGCTCTCTATAACGGCTCTGTAGGGGTATCTGTTGCTACTCTGGCTAATTAAACGATCACCCAAGGAGACATCCACTTGTGAAAATAGGGTAGCTATCGGGTTGTTGATAACCCCAACACGTGCTCCGGCATCAATATTAGTTCCGTCCGGTTTAGTGACTTTTACACTTAGGTACAACAAAGTATTGTTTTGATCAACGTAGTCTTCGCGATTTTCCTGCAATAAAGAACTCCAGAGGGGCTGCGTCTGATATTGCTGATAGGGTTGGTATTTCAACGTATGTATTTTTCTCAATAGATGTCTGTGTGAAAGGAACTGTGAATAAATCCAACTCTGTTTTCATACATTCACCAGATGGCACTCCTACACTCCTCCAGGAGTGCCATCTTCCTAAAATATGTTCTTAATCAACTTTGCGGTGTTCCCTTTGAGTGTCCTACGAGCTGTATGCCTTCTTTTAACCGTGGCTCTTGTTTTTGTCTCATTCTTGCGTTTTTTACTCTTTGGTAGGCTCCTCCTACCAGGTGGTCTCTTTCTAACACTCGAGTCATAACCATCAATCCTGATCCTTACTGCTGTTTTGTTTGTCGTGACATAACACTGCTGACAACATAGCCAACTATATTCCTCGCTGCATTTTTCAGATGTGGTTTTGCTATTGAGAACACATGCTTCAACAAAGGTATTGCCATCCGGAAAAGCCCTCGGAAAAGGCCCCCTAGACCAGCCCCATACATTGCAGTGCTACCATGATACCCCGGTAAACCGTTACCGGCCTGTGTTGTGTAGTATTCAACATACCTTTGAGGATCATCGTAGAGTTTCTGAGGCTGCATCTTATAGTCTAAAAGATGTTTGACGGTCTGAAGTGTAATTTTGCAATCACCTTCCCCACTACAAATGAAACCAGCTGATTCTGATCAGATTTTACTTCAATACAGATCTCATCAAACTGGCTCTTACTAAGAGGTACGTAGTGTGGCTTGTCGTACGTCACTGTGACAACTTCGTTCTTTTTCCCTGCAATATGTACAGTTCTCAACAGCGGGACATGACTGTCACCAACTCGTTGATAATCAATTATATCTGTGTTGATGTGTAGGGTGTTAAACCCTGCCAGAATATCTGTGGGGAATGGCCCGTACCATGGGACGTATCGCCGAACGCCTGGTTTTAAACCTAATATCTGTTCCAGTTTTGTAATAAATTTCAAACTAAAATGGGGCTTGCCTTTTAGAAACATTCTATTTTTAAATTCATCATACCCCGCCCATACACCATGTGGTTTTATATAAATGTTGATCTCTGCCACTAGTTTTCCTATGCCAGTTTAATAACCGGTATTGAGTTCATATTTCCAAGTTTTGTCATGTTTCGAGTCATGTAGTTCAAATGCGTTTTCACCCCATGTAAAAGTCTTCCACATATGCGGGTATTGGAATTCTATCAAAGATACTTCCCTATCACCTTTCAAATCTATACCTTTGGCAAATTTTGTGGTATAACTCGAACTCGAATTGTTTGGATAGATATGTCTCAACGAGTTACTGGGCAGCTTTATGCAGAAACCACCATCACCCATGCTGATCGCAGTCAATGTAAATGACGTGATCGTGAAAACCCCAGAGTTTTATCCAGTTTCTAGGTCAACGACTTGTTCCAATGGTATCCAGCTGTTGAATTTCTCAGGCCAACCAAGCCATTTCACAAGACTCGTTTTCTTCCCTTTCTGTACTTTCTCATCCAGAACTGCTTCCACTTTAAAAGTTTTATCCTTAGCCACGATTATTTTCAGTACTTCCTGTTCATAAAAGGTCCCAACTATCACATCACCATCATAATATTTTATTCTATATACAGGTGGTACCCGTGGAATGCATTCTGTTATTGTAAAATATTCGTCTGTGTACCCTTTTTCATAGCCTTATGTAAACGCTCCTCTCAACTTTGAGAGTCTCACAGTATCCCCAACCCGGAACTTGTAACTTTGCTTAGCATTTCTCATTATTGTTGTACCATACAGGTTCTTGAGAACTAACATTTTCTTCACAAACGTCAGCAGGCTTCATCTTAATAGACCGATGGTAGCTATGGTTGTATCCATGAACTAAATCTTGAATAACCTCAACATAGCGATGAGTGTTGGCCGCTGTGAGATACCTCCACATTCGTGATTTAATTGTTTTATTAAATCTCTCAACGATACTCGCTTTGACATCATTTCCTGTAGCAAAATGTTTTATGTTGTACTTCTTCATTAACATTTCAAAATGTGAATTAAAAAACTCCTTCCCCTTGTCCGTTTGGACTTTTCATGGTGTTCTTCCTTTTTTAATGTGTTCAAATGCTTGCTTTACCTTGATAGCGCTTTTATTTCTCAGCACACGAATCCATGCGTATTTGCTTAATACATCTATGCATGTTAACATAAATTTCATGTTATCGTTTTCTGCACTATAAGCACTCATGTCAACCAAATCCAGCTGAAATTGTGAATTTATATCATGATCAATAACTCTATTTCTTTGAAAATATATAGCTACAGGCCTGTGTAGCGTGTATGTATCCTGGGCGAGTAGCCAGTCATCCGCCTCGCCATTTTTGAGGATCTCCCCGGTTTTCTCCAAGTACGCTCTTTTCAAACCCTCTCTACCCACATAAGCACCAGGGTTTGCGGGGTCGTAGTAAATACTTTTCATAACCTGTTCAGACATCATAGAGAATTCAGGCAATAATGAGAAGTAATACATGTTTAATATAATATTATTTGAGTTTCGAAATTACACATCATCCAAGAGATTTTGGGAAGGCTGTTGCCTTTGATCTTTGAATGCAGGAAAAACCCTGTGTATAGATATATAGAATGCCACCCACCAAAGTGGCTAGTAAGAGTGACTGCGTTACACGCCACAGCCAAATTCTACCCGCATTTGGCGGGTGGGCGGGTGCCAATGTCAAGCCCTGCTGCCAACCGATCTTTATGTCAACACAACTACAACGCTACGACTTATACTCAGTCGGGCCAACGATGGCAAGACAGTGGATTTCCAACCGCGACTCTTACAACCAATGCCAACTTACAGCCAACGTTGGGCCAACACATCATTGCTACTTGGGTGACATCTCTGGTAAAGTCCACCTTATAGCAGATTAGGATGTTTAGAAATGGGACCATTAAGCTACTGGCTGATTTGTACTGTTAGGCCTATATTAGGTCTTTCATTCTGTCTTTCTGTCTCTTGTTCACCTGGACAGTGTGATGTACAGTGCACTCTTATGCTTCATGACATGCCAACTGATAGCTGTCCACCTGTCTTCTTCCACTCCCAGTTATCATGTCTCTGTCTCACCTTTCTCTCTGTCTCCCTTTCTCGCTCTCTTAAAGGTTGCCCTCATTTGTTTGAAAAGGTCTGAAAAATTGAAATGAAACTTGCACTGGTACACTTGTCCACGGCACTTACTACTCAGCTTTGTTGTGGTTTGGGGGAATAATACAGTATCTGGGCCAAAATGCCAGAGGAGATTTTTGGTCCCAGTCCAGCTACAGACACAAAACCAACTTTGTTGTACATGTTTAGGCTATCCCCAGGTCATATGTTGAAATGTTTGATGATTTTAGTATGCTAATTAACGTAAATAGCGTTAATTAACTATTAGGCTGTATCTTTTGAACCGTTCGAGCTACACATCGGAAACCAACTTTGTTTTACCAGTTTAGCTGTCCCCACTTCAAATTATGAAACGTTTATTGATTTTATTTTTGCTAATTAGCGTTAATTAAGTATTAGGCTGTATCTGCTGAACCGTTCGAGCGACAGACACAAAACCAATTTTGTTTCACCAGTTTAGACTATCCCTACTTCAAATTAGGAAACGTTTATCGATTTTCTGTATGCTAATTAGCGTAATTAGCATTATTTAATTACTACGATGTATCTTTTGAACCGTTCGTGCCACAGACACGAACCAAATGTTTCATACGTTTAAGCTATCCCCACTGCAAATTTTACATATGCTAATTAGCTCAGTTAGCATTAATTAACTATTGGGCTGTATATTTTGAACCGTTCAAGCTACAGACACAAAACCTGTTGTTGGTAACACTTATGAACTTCAACTATATCATGCATGCTAATTTATGCTAATTACCCTCACCAACAGTATCTCTTCAACCTTAAAAAATACAGACTCCAAATCATTCGATAGGTAATCACTATTTTGAAACCTAAATACTTTTTTAAGCAGCAATTACATTAGATTCAACTTTGTCATTGAACAGTAGAAGTACTGTACAGCAAAATGCAGTTTGTGTCTAGCCAGAAGTGCAAATAGAGGAGGGCAGAAAAAGTATAAAGTATATGTATGTACAAGTGGAATGTATGGATGTGCAATTAATGCAAATGCAATTCTGAATGTGCAATGGAAATTTTACGATTTTACAGGAAATGTACAAGTATAATGTATGTACAAGTGGGATAAGGAAAATTGAAGGAGTAGGGTATCTAGCAAGCACAACACATTTTCTTCAGGAAATGTACAGCTAATTTCATAATGCCTTTTGATATTGTTTGTTTGCCAACATCTTACTTTTGCTTAATTATTTACACCCCCTTACTTCACCATTTGAGGGTTACTCTGCAGATGCCCTATTTATTCTTCCTGTTGTTTATTTATTTTGCCCTTAGTTCTTGCACTGACTTCTCTACTCCATTTCACTCCTTACACTATTCCCTGTTTGTTTTTTGAACTACTTCCCTGTGGTGTGTACTATATTTTTATTCCTGTTGTTTTTATTTTATTACATCCATACATTTTTTGTCTTTTTTATACTATATATACTGTTGTTTATTTTTTTGCCCTTAGATTTTGCACTGATTTCTCAATTCCAATTTGCTTCTTACACTATTCCCTGTTTGCTATTAGAACTACTTCTAAATGGCATGTAGTATATTTATATTCCTGTTGTTTTTATTTTGTTTCATGCATAGATTTTTTGTCTTTTTCTTACAGTTTCTACTGTGTTCTACTTCCTGTTGTTTTTATTCGGTTTCATTGTTTCATACACATTTTTACTCTTTTGTATAGTTTCTAGTGTTCTACTTCCTGTTGTTTTTATTATTTCATTGTTTAGTAAATATCTGCTTCCCTCTATGCTCACTGTCCTTTGCCTCATACATCTCCCCATATAGTGTGATCCGGAAGAATATGTTGAATAATGACATCTACGTTGTCAATAATACAATGCTTCACAAAAACATCTTGTCCTCAGTGTATATCTGACAGTCTCATTCTGTTAGTGTACACCACCAGAACATTTTCCTATACTTACCATATAGGAGGACCCTGTCCATTGTTGCTATGCAACTATATTTACGTTTATTTTTGTAAACAGCGAATCAGAGTCTGTGGAAAATAGATAATTCCTGTGCTTCCTGATAAAAGAAATGTACTCTTTCTGAAATACAGAAAATTACATGTAAAAATCTCTTAACTTTGAACACACTATAAGGGAGACATGGGTAAGACACATGTATGCCGCTGGCCAGGTCAATTAGATTTATTGTTTATATACAGTCCACTTTCTAAAAGCATAGACACAGACATGACCATAGAGGGGTACCTCTCTAAGGCCATAGGCAAAAACACTGGCAATGGAAAAGGCAGTGGTAGGACACTGCATGTGTTAGTTTTTTAAATATGTTTCACTATGAGTGTGTGTGTGTCAGGGCCGGCACCAGGATGACATGACTGAAGGTGCATTTTGTATAAATGAGCGGGCAAGTCTAATCACTGCGTGCACCCCCCTCCTTCGGGAAACCCCTAATAATAATAAATAATACTAACAATAAAAATAGGGTTTCTCCTTCAGAGAACCACTAATAATAATAATTAAAGCTGCAAGCAGCATTTCAGGGGGCCAGGTGGGGCACAGGACGCATCTCACTACATGCTCTCACTAGAGAAATATTTTTTGCTATTTAGAAATGCCCAATGCTGCTAGTAGTCAGGATGTCCAACCGAAGAAGAGCAAATCAAAAGAAAACCAAGCAAGATGACCTTGAAGAAACAATGTGTATAGAGTGGAGAATGTGTGTGTGTTGTGTGTAGAGATAGGGGACATAGTGTTTGTGGGGGGAGGAGTGTGGTTTCTTGGATGAAAAGAGGAATGTCTGTATGCTGAGTGACAGGAGATTGTGTTTGTGATTTTATGTGGAGATAAAAGAGTGTGTAAAGAGAGATGAGAGAAAGTGTATTCGGAGGAAGGGAGTAGAGGGCAGTATAGGAAGATGTGTGTGGAGCAAGGAGAGTGTGTCTTGGCGAAGAGTGGGGGGAGGAAAGTGTGGATTGTGTGTGGAGAGAGAATCAAATGTGTTGTGTGATAGTGAGGTAGGAGAGCGTATGGGGATAAAGGAGAATGTGCTTGGGAGGTTGTGGAGACAGAGGAGATGATGGAAATCAAGTATCTAAGACACACCATGATGCGTGTTGAAAGAGAAAATAATTGTGTGTGTGTGTGTGTGTGTGTGTTGGGGGGGTGTACGGGGTAGGGGGTTGAGAAAGTGGAAATGGTGTCAAACTTGTATGGGAGAATTTTGATTCATATCTTAACATCTGTGATATTTATAACTGCTGTAGCAACATTATGATGTGTATACGTAAGAAGTGTCAAAGTCATAAGCCACCTTGCTTTAGCCACCTAGCATAAGCCGCATAGTGTATGCCACCTAATGTTAGTCACCTAGCGTTAACCACCTAGTGTTACGCAACATGCGTTAGCCACTTTGCCCACCTAGCGTTAGCCACCTTGCGTTAGCCACCTAGTATTTGCCATCTAGCATTAGCCACCCTGTGTTAGCCACCTAGCTTTGAGCTTGCTAGCCATCTCAGTGACAGCTAAAATCCTCTTCCTGTAGCGTCACATGCACACACAGTGGCCAAAATGATATAACACCTGGGTTGGATTCCTAATACCATTGACTTTGAATGGGAAAGGGTTTACCTGTTTAAGCTGAAGAATCCTTGGCTCCATCGATAAAACAATTGCAAACAACGAGTGGCTCAGTTACCTCATTTAGGGATTAACATCTCCAGAAATGTTCATGTCTCTGACTTATTTGGCAGATTTTTGGTGAATTTATTAAAATCAGTGAGGTTTATAGCGCCACCATGGGAGCTAGCTGTTCGTACCTTTAAGGGTTCATTCCTGGCCTTGAGTTTATCTGTAAAGCAAGTAGCATCTTTCTTGGATAATCCTTTTAAGATTTATAGCCTTATAAAAATTGTGCCACAACTATGTCAAATTCAATTGCGGATTGCAGCTACAGCATTTGAGTTATGAACTAAATTGACTTTTAAAGATAATGGTCCACAGATCCTTCACAGCAAACAGCATGACAATCCATTCAACAGTCTCTGAGATGTCATTTAAGATGTCAAAATATAAAGTAATTCCCTATAAAGTAATTCTGTACATGATTTCTGCTGTCCATTCGTGGCAGAGATTTTAATGGACATGATTCGTTTTGTAGCTGCCGGATATTCCCATGGGGATTTATGGCCTTATATAGTCATAGAAACACCCATTTCAATTTCTCCCATACTTCTTATTAGGTCGGCTTGCCTAAGGCAAATCACATCTATAGATTTCTCCCATACATCTTCTTATTATGTATGCTTTCCAAAGGCAAAGCACATTTATAGATTTCTCCCATACTTCTTTCTATTATTAGGGGTCAAAACAGCGAAGCTGCCGAACCCTATTGTAATTTAGTTTTTTTAATATTAGGGGTTCTCCGGTAGGAGAAACCCTACTGTAATTGTTAGTATTATTATTAGGGGTTCTGCGAAGGAGAAACCCTAGTTGTTGTTGTTGTTATTATTATTATTATTATTTGGGGTTCTCCGAAGGAGAAACCCTATTGTTATTGTAAGTATTATTATTATTGTTAGGGGTTCTCCAGTAGGAGAAACCCTATTGTAATCATTAGTATTATTATTAGGGTTTCTCCGGTAGAAAAAACTCTATTGTTATTGTTAGTATTATTATTTCTAGGGGTTCTCCGGTAGGAGAAACCCTATTGTAATCATTAGTATTATTAATAGTCTTATTCTTGTGGTCTAAATTGCTAAATAACCCAAAGTCCCTGGTACATTTTTTTTAATAAATTTACCAACTTAAACACTAGACCCTGAGTACCCACCTCACCGACACCCTCCCCAATGCGTCTACCAGAGGCGCTACAATACAGGATTCAAATAGCGAATTTGAAAATGATGGCATTTCCACCCCGTTTGACCTAGAAAGGTAATCCTTTGTGTACTTGCCTCATTTCTTATGATGAACAAAACAACCTCAAGAACCATCTTGGATTTTTCTGTACAGTGGAAATTTGGCAAAACCTATAAAAATGTACTTAAAATATGTACTTAAACAATATGTCCGATTGACCTGCTCTTTGGCGTACCGGTGTCTCATACATGCCTCCCTATAGGGTGATAAGGAATAAGAGATACATTGCAAGATGGCGGACAAAATGGCTGACCAGTGTAAAACAAATGCATCGATACACTTCATGTGTGCATTACACTATGGCAAAATGATATAAACTGGACCACTGAAAACCAGAGACCACGTATACCTACCACAAATTGACCCGACCCAGTTCCTCCACAGCGGGCACACAGGCCATGCCCACATTTCGTTTTTTCACAGTGGTGCCATTTCCACCCCGATTCACCTAGAAGGCTGATTCTTTGTCTACATGCCTCATTCCCCAGGAGGTACAAACTTGCCTCAAGAACCTATCATGTCCACCATCTTAGATTTTTGGGTGTTAAAAAGCTAAGTGAATAAATTCAAGATGGCGGACAAAATGGCTGACCAGGGTAAAACAAATGCATCCATCAAATTCATGTGTGCATTACATTATGGCACAATGAAAATGTAGACCATGTATACTTTCCGCACAGACACCCGACCCGATACCTCTACAAGGGATATCACAGGCCACGCCTTAATGCATTTCTTTTTTTTCTTGCATTTTTCCAATTATGCCAATTCCACCTCGACTGACAAAGAGTGCCGATTTTTTGTGTACATGCCTCATTCCCCAGGAGGTATAGAATTGCATCAAGGACCTATCATGTCTGCCATCTTGGATATTTTGTTCAGTGAAAATTACATGAAACCTATAAAAATTTACATAGTCAACAATAGCTCTGACTGACCTGGCAATTGGCAACCATATATCTTATACATGTTTCCCTATGGGGTGTTCAAAGCTAAGAGATAAAATACAAGATGACAGACAAAATATCTAAGCACTGTAAAACAAATGCAACCATAAAATTCATGTGTGCATTTTATTATGGCACAATGAAAATATAGACCATGTATACCTACCACACAGGCACCAAATCCAATTCTTCTGCAAGGGGTGCCACATGCCAAGCCCTAATACATTTTTTTCGCAATGACACTATTTCAACTCTGATTCACCTAGAATGCTGATTCTTTGTCTACATTCCTAATTCACCAGGAGGTGCAACTCCGCATCAAGAACCAATCATGTCCACCACATTGGAAATTTTGTACAATGAACATTTTATGAAACCTATAAAAATGTACTTAATATCAACAATAACTCTGATTGACCTGGCAATCGGCATACCTGTGTTTATACAAGTCTCCCTATAGGGTGGTAAAGGCTTAGAGATATATGTGACAGAATTCGTGAACGGGGGCGTATGTCGCATTTGTAAGAAGAAAAACATGTTCCGGGACATTTTGTCTTTTTTGCAGGAATGCCTTCTTGAAGATGTGAACTTTCATGTGACTTAATAACAAATTAGTATGCAAAGTGTAAATACACAAAATTATAAACTCAAACCCTTGTTTAACCAGTGGAAAATACAGGACTTTTGCTAGACATGATTGGCTGAGATAATGAAGGGGCTGGACATGCTGACATACTGAGTTCTGATTGGTCTGTCAAGTCACTGACTTCTGTCATAACACCCGTACTTGTTTAATAGTATTGCAACCCCAGGTTTTTCAAAAAAAGTTAACCACATCGCTGCCCTGGATTTAGCTGGTGTTATCAAAAAATCTCAAGTTGTGAGATACTACTTTCTGGAGTACAATGATGCCATGACTCAGAAGATGAATCGGACGACGATGAGGAAACCCATTCCCAGACTTTGATATTGTTCAAAACGTTCAGGCAAAATTGAGGCATTTCATTGCAGTGCCAATGGTGGAAAGAAAACGCTGGCTCATCTTCTATAAAACAACTGTCCACGGATTACATTTACAAGAATAGGACAACCATGGCAGTTATGATAGTAACAATGAAAGATGCATAGATTCTTGTGGTATTGAACGCCTTGAGTGTGAACGGTAGCGAAAAGATACGTTGTAAACAAGGCCAACAGACTAAACGCAAAAAAAAATGGACTTTGTATGTAATCAGAGGATATTCAGTCTGCCGTGAAACATTCCTACATGTATATGGGTAAGTCAAACGTTAGCTAACTAGCTACGGATAATTCCTTTTCAAAAAGTTGTCACGTCGTTTGTATTGCTAGCTATCTAGCTATAGCTACTGACTTTACTGTTAACATTAGCTAGCTAGGTAGCAACATTAACTTACCAGCTAGCTAACATTTCCTGGTTTCTAGCTTGTTCGTTGGGTAGCTAGCTTTTCTTCACAAAAGTGAGCAAGTCACTTAGTTTGATAATAAACTACCTGATTTACCGGTCATTCGTCCAGGTGTGAGTGATTATGCCGAATCTATAACCCTATAATGACTCAGTGGCTGTCCAGCAGCACTCAAACTATCTGCACTACATTGATGATACTATTTTATGAATCCTGCTGCTAAGCTACTTTACCTTTCACTGTACTGTTTATGTGAAAATGTTTTACATTTATTTGGTTTGATATAGTATGTGTTTATTAGAGACCAACCAGACGAGTTTAGCACAAGGCCAGATTGTCTCCATTTGAACACTTAAATAGCTGGGTGGGGTTAAGGCCTAAGAGGGTGTGAACTACGCTGAATGGGTGTAAACAAAGACCAGCTCTCTGGCAAGTGTGAATCTTTCAAGGCTTTTTTCTCAAAACTAAGTAGAGCAGATTATCAACATTTTAGGAAGCATATCTTTCCCATAACATTATCAAACAGGATTGTATTATATACCATTGAAGCTCTGAATCTGGACCTTGATAAAATAAAAAAAGCCAAACTCAAATTATGCGATAGGACCCTGTTTAGGAATTCTGTCACATATTACAAGATGGCGAACAAAATGGCTGACCACTGTAAAACTTATGGATGCATACACTTCAAGTGTGCATTACGTTACGGCACAATGAAAATACAGACCAGGTGTATTATCCACACAGACCCCTGACCCGATTCCTCCACAAGGGGCGCAACAAGCCACACCTTAATGCATTTTTTCCACCATTATCCCATTTCCACCCCGATTGACCTAGAGTGCTGATTCGTTGTCCACATGCCTCATTCCCCAGGAGGTGCAGCACTGCATCAAGAACCAATCATGTCTGCCATCTTGTATTTACGTCTACAGTGACAATTTCATGAAACATACAAAAATATACATAAAATCAACAATTACTCTGAATGATCTGGCCAGCGACTTACATGTGTTGTGTACCTTTCTCTCAATAGGGTGTTTATAGCCAAATAATAATATACAAGATGGTGGACAAAATGGCTGACCAGTGTAAAAGTTATGGATGCATACACTTCATGTGTACATTACATTATGGCACAACGTTATCCACACAGACAACTGACCCGATTCCTCCACAAGGGCTGCCACAGGCCACGACTTAATGCATTTTTTCCACATTTATGCCATTTCCACCCTGATTGACCTAGATTGCTGATTCTTTGTGTACATACGTCATTCCACAGGAGGTACTAAACTGCATCAAGGACGTATCATGTCTGCCATCTTGAATATTTTTTACATTTAAAAGTTCATGAAACCTACAAAAATCTACATGAAATCAACAATAACTCTGACTGACCTGGCAATCGGCAAACCAGGCCAGTGACATATGTGTCTAATAGATGTCTCCCTGTAGGGCGTTTAAAGCTAAGAGAAATAATACAAGATGGCGGACAATATGGCTCATCCCAGTAAAAAATATATGAAAGTGCTTACCATGGGATAATTTCTGCTGCCATATGCTTACATTGTTGTTATGACTGCTTCCTCATGCTCACCATGTCACAGGAGAACCCCATACCATGGTTTGTAGCAAGTATATTTATTATTATTGATTGATTTTTTTCCCCTTGAAACAGCGGAATAACACAATGTTCTTGGTGAAGAATGATATAAATTGGAGCACTGAAAATATAGACCACGTTTACCTTACCACATAGAGATCCAACCCGATTGCTCCACAGGGGGTGCCACAGGCCACGCCCAATTTCTGTTTTTTCACAATGATGACATTTCCACCCCGATTGACCTAGAATGCTGATTCTTTGTGTACATGCCTCATTCCACAGGAGGTACTAAATTGGATCAAGGAGCTATCATGTCTGCCATCTTGAATATTTTGCACAGTGAAAATTTAATGAAACCTATAAAAGTTAACTTAAAATAAGCAAAAACTTTGATTGACCTGGCAATCGGCAAATGTGTCGTATACATGTCTCCCTATAGGGTGTTCACACCTAAGAAATAAAATACAAGATGGAGGACAAAACGGCTGATCTGTGTAAAACAAATGCATCCATAAAATTCATGTGTGCATTACATTATGGCAAAATTGTTAAAATTGGACCACTGAAAATACAAAGAGACCCGACCCAATTCCTCCACAGGGGGCGGCACTGGCCACGCGTGGGTGTGTGCCGCCTTATATGATTGGAAGACAGCCAGATAGTGGAGGGGATGTGTTGAAAGTTCTGTCTAGTATAAATGTGCTGTTCAAGACAAAGACATTTGGAGAAGCACAGAGACATCTGGAAAGACCGAGAGAGATGGAAAGAAGGCTTAACACTTAGGAAAGACATATATACACTTACACTTAGGTAAGTGTATATATGTACACTTAGGAAAGACATACTATATTTTGTGAATAAACAACAAGGAATGCTTCTCCCCCTGACTTGGGTCCATTATTGTTCTGCAAAAGAACCAGAAGCTTACAGTTGGTTCTGTGACCTGGATAGGTTTGGTTCTGAGATCCAATTAATCAATATCCATCGTTGATCAAGAGGAGAAGATTGCTGACAGTGCACACCCATTTGAGAGTTGGCTTCCTCATCCTCTGGCAGTGGTTGGTGAGTCAGAATCTACACCCTTTAAAGAACCAATGGTCAGGTTATATGTTGTGATAGTACATGCAATTGAGTGATATGTATCCAAGTACACTAACTGTAGTGTGAAATCTTCCCTGTTGTGATGGGAAGTGCTTACTAGGCTGAATAGTAAGTGACAGGTGTAAAGCTAATATAGGCCTCTCTTTAGTGCAAAGCTTCGTTATTCATCTAGGAGTCCTTGTTATTTGGATAGCAGGTTGACATGTGTAGTAATTGTAATTATAATCTTGTACAAGTAAGGTGAAGTAAAGAAAAATACATCTTTAATTGAAAAAACAACATTAGAAAGAAATGGGACTGCAGCCCCTAATGTTACAATTGATAAAATGTCTGAATCATTAGATGATGACATAAAAAAGAGAATGAAATTAGATGACTGTTTCCAAGAGATATTGAAAAAATATGCCATTGTTCCAGGAAAAGATAATTTATGGAATTTTTGTGATATACAGAAAACATGGGGAAAAATTCATGAATCAACACAATGTCACTAACCACCTGTCATTAGGCTGATGCAGGTCGGAAACACATCTAAAGTAATTCAAAACGATCAAGTAAGATACAAGGGGCGTGTTATTACTGTGGAATCCCTGGCCACAGGGAATAGGATTGTTATAGGAAGAACAAAATGGTCAAGACAGGTTCAAACAGAAACGGCCCATCTCTGCTGGAGTATACATGAAGTCTGATGGGATATATGTGAATATGCTAGTAAACAACTACCCGATTGATTTTTTTAGTAGACAGGAGCTGAAGTTACTGTGATGCTCACATCAAATGTAAAACATACATCCTGTGTACAACGGCAAGAAGATGAGCGCTACGGGTGTGGGAGGGGGGAAAACAGACATGCAACAAACTGAACCATTATCATTTTCTATTGGTCCAATGACAATTGATGCTGAGATATGGGTTGGTCCGTTTGATCAGCCTATCTTGGGTCTCGATGTTATCATGAAACTGGACACCACATTGGACATCAATGAAGGAAAGGTGACATGGCGAGTCAGAACGGTGGAAACCACAAACTTGAAAGACCACCCTATATGGACCACCAAAAAGAATGAGTGTGGTAAATTGGATATGGACCCTGTATGCCTGATAGGTGAAGCACCGCCTTGCACAAAACAATACCCCTATCAGTAAAGAAGCCATGGCTGCAACTAAAGTAGCTATTGGAGATTTACATAAAATGGGTGTTGTGGAAAAGACACATTCTACGTCGAACAGCCCAGTCTGGCTGGTGAAAAAACCAACAGGTGCATGGCGTGTGGCTGTAGTGTGGCTGTTGACTACAGGAACGCAAATGAAATAATTTCCAAACTCACCCCACTGGTGGTAGACACATCTACTATTTTTGCCTCACTGTCACCTGAACACTGTTTTTTCTGTAATTGACATGGCTAATGGCTTTTGGTCAGTAGCATTACATCCTGATGTCAGACCGTGGCTTGTCTTTACCGTATGTGGTCAGCAGTATCAATGGACACGTCTACCGCAGGGTCTACACAATAGCACCTCCATATACCATTAGACGTTGCGGAAGCACCTACAAGACTTGCCTCCAATGTCCTCAGTTGTAATACAATATGTGGACGACATCCTATTGGCATCTGAAGATGAGATGACACATGCACGGGACCTCTGAACACTGCTGGACCATCTACGTGCAAAAGGTCAGAAGGCCAGCCCTGACAAAGCAGAAATCATGCAGCCACAGGTCACCTATCTAGGTCAGCGAATCTCACAGGGGAAACGGGAAATGACTCAAAGTTGCACTGCAGCTATCCAAGCTGCAAAGGAACCCACTACCATTAAAGAAGTACGTTCTTTCATGGGCCTGTGTAACTACAACAGATGTTGGGTGGATTCATTTGCTGAAATAGCACAACTCCTCAGCGATCACCTAAAAGGCAACCCTGACTCAAAAGATCCCGTTCAGCTTACAGAACAACAGAAAGATGCCTTTGTCTCAAGATGGCACTGTCGTCAGTACCTGCTCTGGGCATTCCTGACTATTACGTTTAATGGAATATTTTGACATGCTTGGGTTTAAAAGAAAACTAGGATCCACCTGTTTTTTCGAAATTACTCATCTCCGCGATGTCTGGCCCCGTGTGGTCCTGCATGCAAGGTTGCCAGATTTCATTGACCATAAACTGTATTCTGCTGCAGACTCCAGAAAAGAAACCGACCCGCCCAAGCCCCTGAAAAATACCCCAATTGCGTAGGAAACATACCCCACCTGGCAACACTCAATATGGAAAAAGTTTCCTCCTACCATCATTTTAGCTGCAGTGTTTCGCTGGTATTTTGTATATGAGCGCAAAATCATGTTTTACCATGCCAACACACAGAGGCGGTGCCAGATTTTGGGAAGGCGGTTGCCTTTGAGCTTTGAATTCAGGAAAAACCCTGGGTATAGATTTAGTATATAATGCCACCCGCCAAAGTAGCTAGTAAGAGTGACTGCGTTACACGCCACAGCCAAATTTTACCCGCATTTGGCAGGTGGGCGGGTGCCAATGTCAAGCCCTGCTGGTATCACCCCTTGTTCTTGACCAACAGCTTATCATCAAATGCCCACATGCTGTGCACACTCTTGACTATGAACCGAGCTGCACAAGGATCAGCTGCACACTGGAACAAATGGTCTTAGAGGCGCCTAATATCTGCATACAGCGTGGTACACCCTCTAATCCTGCCACCTTGATGCTTCCGCCTGATTCCACATTGTTTGAACACGACTGTTGTGAGTTGGTTTTGGACCAGCTCCGTGATGAATTCACAAAAGTCCATCCCCTTGTGAATCCTGAACTTGTTTTATATACTGACTGTTCCAGCATTGTGGAGGGAGGACAGAGGTAGGCAGGATGGGCAGTTGCTACATCAAGTGATGTAGTGGCATCTGGTGATTTACCGGCAGGAACATCAGCACAAGTGGCAGAGCTAGTGGCTCTGACAGAAGTATGTAAACAGGCTGAAGGGAAAACAGCAAACATCTACACTGACTCAAGGTATGCATTTGGTGTCACACATGATTTTGGAAAAATCTGGAAGAAAAGAGGATTTATAACGTCACTGGGGGCTCCCGTGAAGAATGGCCCAGAAGTAATTGCTCTACTGGAAGCTCTCCAGTTACCTGTTCAAGTTGCAATCATGAAAACAAAAGCACATGGCAAGATTCTCACAGAAGAGAACAAAGGCAATGATCTGGCTGATAGAGCTGCAAAGGCAGCTGCCAAGCAGACACCACTATAACCCAGACTCAAGAGAAGATATACATTGGACATGCTGCAACACATCAAAGACATGCAGAACAATGCACCAAAAGATGAAGTATGGGAATGGATGTCTGCAGGATGCAAACTCAACAAAGAAGGTGTGTAGAAATATAACCTTAGATGGGTAGCACCAAATGCACTCCTCTCATACCTGATAAGTCAGATCCACTCTTTGGGACATGTTGGCGTTGACAAAATAATCTACCGTTTTGTTGGAAAATGGTGGAACCATGGTGTGCTGAAGGGAGCTGAAACTATCATAGCAAACTGTAACATCTGTATGGAAAATAATAAAGGGAAAGGTGAAAGTGCAGACACGTTGGGCACCTGCCCCACCAGGACCCTTCAGACACTTACAGCTTGACTACATCACACTGCCTAAGAGTAAAGGATTTGAAGACGTGTTGGTAATTGTTGACCGTTTCTCACGATGGATGGAGGCTTATCCTACCAAGAAAAGGACAGCACAGCACACGGCAAAAGTTTTGATTCGCGAAATAATTCCCAGATGGGGATTACTGGAAAAATTAGACTCTGATCAAGGAACTCACTTTACTGGGAAAGTGTGTCAGGAGGTAGCTCGCCTCCTGGGCATAGACTGGCAACTACATTGCCCTTATCATCACCAATCAAGTGGTCATGTGGAACGCCAAAACCAGGTTGTGAAGAGCAGATTAGCAAAAGTCCCACGGGACTTTCACGAGTACAGGCCGTGCCCATACCAGCTCCAGTGTGCCCAGAGTGACTGTGATATCTGTGCTGACCAATGACGTGTTCCCTCACAAATTGGTGTTGTAAAAGACAAGAGTACCACCACCCCCACCGTCTATCTTTAATATGCATAAATAGGTAACCACAAGTGTACCTCATACGTCATTAGGATGTGAGATGAATAAGCTTGCTTTATTATTTGTAAACTATTTTTATTTTCTTATTTTTACATGGGCAGTGTTATTATGCTATACAGACTTGTTGTTATGACATATAAATGTAGCTCTTTAATATCATGGGCGGGATTGTGAGAAAGCATGTCTTTTCCTGATAATATAGGTGTGTTTTAGTTCCATACTTTTGTTAGAGAACACAGCACAGAGGAATGTTGCTTTGCAAATATGTGCCATTTCTTTACGTTCTTGGGAACTGCACAAAGGATAATGGTTGGACATGTGATGCTCACTACCCCATACATCCTGTCCATACATCCCATGTGTGGATCCAAGAACAATGGACACTACAAGAACGTAGGGAGGTTGGAACATACATTGCACTTATATGATTGGAAGACAGCCAGATAGTGGAGGGGATGTGTTGAAAGTTCTGTCTATAAATGTGCTGTTCAAGACAGACATTTGGAGAAGCACAGAGACATCTGGAAAGACCAAGAAGAGAGAGATGGAAAGAAGGCTGAACACCTAGGAAAGACGTGCAATATTTTGTGAATAAAAAACAAGGAACGCTTCTCCCCCTGACTTGGGTCCGTTATTATTCTAACATAAGTGACTGAAATGTGTTTTGTCTAATAATAATGTTGCAAAATTAAGCTACATTACAGTGCCTTGCAAAACAATTCTAAACTAGGTTTCAACAAATTAAGAATCAAACAAGTTTCAGTAAATGATCTGAGCCTATACCTTTCCGCAGAGCATGTCAAACGCGCTTCTGCAAGCATTTGATTTTGGAATCAAAATATTGTGCAAGAAGATCATTGTCTATCAAAATAATTGCGATCTGGCTCTAATCATTGCACTGTTATGGCAGGTAAGGGAAGTCGGCAAATCAGATCCGTAACTTCGGGATAAGGATTGGCTCTAAGGGCTGGGTCGGTCGGGCTTGGGAGCGAAGCGGGGCTGGGAACGCGCCGCGGCTGGGAGAGCAGTTGCTCCGTGCCCTCCCCGCGCCACCGCCACTAGGTTCGCTGGGAAGCCCGCCTCGTGGGCTCTCGTGCGTGGCCCCGCAAGGGCGCTGCGTGCGGGGGTCCGTCGGGGCGGTGTCCGACCAGCGTTCCGAAGGGCGGACCGGCGCGGGGTCGGGGTGCGGTCGGCGGCGGCGATTCTGGACGTGCGCCGGGCCCTTCCCGTGAATCTCCTAAGCTACGGCGCTCGTCGGTCCCGTTAGCGCGGGCCCCGGCGGGTCGCCTCGTCCGGCGTCTAGCAGCCGACTTAGAACTGGTGCGGACCAGGGGAATCCGACTGTTTAA
>JACXGI010005370.1:0-47436 GCA_016801175.1 Esox masquinongy | reverse complement strand
ACATTTTCACTTAGGGGTGTACTCACTTTAGTTGCCAGCGGTTTAAACATTAATGGCTGTGTGTTGAGTTATTTTGAGGGGACAGCAAATTTACACTGTTAGACAAGCTGTACACTCACTACTTTACATTGTAGCAAATTGTCATTTCTTCAGTGTTGTCACATGAAAAGATATAATCAAATATTTACAAAAATGTGAGTGTAAACAAATATTTACACTTTTGTGAGACAGATGAAACTGGTCTACAGGGTGCCATTTGAGTGAAACACGAAGAGGGTTAAAGAACAGCGCTATGAATATGTGCAAGTAAGTACTATACTGTGAAAGTACTATCATATCAGCACTGTATAGATACATTACAGTACCATGTGTTGTGTACCATGTACAGTGTATTGTGGCTCACCATATTGACTGCTCTAGGTCTATTTCACA
The DNA here is from genome assembly GCA_016801175.1 of Esox masquinongy. Lineage (NCBI taxonomy): Eukaryota > Metazoa > Chordata > Actinopteri > Esociformes > Esocidae > Esox > Esox masquinongy. The sequence continues at coordinate 47,004 of JACXGI010005370.1, read as the reverse complement.
TGTTGTCTTGTTGTCTGTTTCAGAGAGTCTTAAGGCTGGATGCCGCTGCAATTCAGCACGTTTATATTTACATTGATGAGGCAGGCTTCAACCTAGCCAAAAGAAGGGGATGTGGACTAAACACCATTGGTTACCGTGCCATTGTGAATGTCCCTAGACAGCGTGGAGGGAATTTCACCATGTGCGCAGCCGTTGGCCAGCAAGGCTTCCTCCATCATCATGCCAACCTTGGTCCCTACAACACCACCCTTCTCATCACATTCCTGGACACACTACATGGCATCCTCATTCCGGCCGAGCAGAGGGGAGGACCAGAGCCGTCCAGGTAAGTTGTCATCTGGGACAACGTGAGTTTCCAGCGGGCTCCTCTGGTCCGCAATTGGTTCATTGACCACCCACAATTAATTGTTCTATACCTCCCACCATATTCCCCATTCCTAAACCCAATTGAAGAGTTTTTTTCAGCATGGCGATGGAAGGTTTATGACCGCCATCCCCTTGCGCACATGCCTCTTCTCCAGGCAATGGAGGATGCATGTGGTGAAGTTGATGTGGGGGCTTTTGGTGGCTGGATCCGTCACTCCAGAAGATTCTTTCCTCGCTGTTTAGCCAGAAAGAACATCGCTTGTGATGTAGATGAGGTGCTGTGGCCAGACCTAGATAGGAGGTGGGATGCAGCCTGATTTCCTCTGTCCTACATTTTGCCTTTTTGTCTTTTTGTGTTTAGAGTTTCGAAAGAATTAATCACTTTAATTTTTACTTTTGTACAGTAAACCCTGGTTTTCTCCTTTTGGATATGGAAAGTGGTACATGCAAAAGACAAGTGTTCACTATTACTGCATTTTGGAAATAAATGGCAATTTATAGTTTTTTTACTGTATTGCATTTGCGTGTTTGTTCAATTATATTTGAGTAGGTATTACTGTGACAATCTTTTATAACCAGTTACAGCGTAACACTGAGAATGCCAGACGCATACAGTGAGGGAAAAAATTGTTTGATCCCCTGCTGATTTTGTATGTTTGCCCACTTACAAAGAAATAATCAGTCTATAATTTTATTGGTAGGTTTATTTTAACAGGGAGAGACAGAATAACCACAAAAAAATACAGAAAAACACATGTCAAAAATGTTATGAATTGATTAACATTTTAATGAGTGGGTGGTCAATGAACCAACTGTGGACCAGACTGAAATAACTCAAACTTCTCAGCACATAAGCGAGTCCCCCCTTTTGCACAAGGCTCAGTCATAGGGTTGTGCGTAATGATAATGTTAATATGGAACGCTTATCCATTTATCTTCTAAAGATCTTTTGCTGCAATACACACACCTCTATCCCCAAAAAGGGCAAATGTAACAACTAACACAACCCTTTTACTATGCCTATCTTATCCAAATTAATAATGGTTTTACACAATGGAGAATATCCCACTGCAACCACACCACTGGCCTGAATACATTCATGCCTGCCCAAGATCTTTAAACCTTCCTCCACAGGTTTCCTTTCTCTTGGACTCTTATCATTATCAATCTCTGATTCTCACCACTTATTTACTCTTCCACTTCCATCATTGTACTTCTTGTACCCACTTCTCTTCTCCCACATTTCACTTCTCGTTCCCTGCGTTCCACCTCTCCTATCCTTTGTCCCACTTGCCTTGTCCTTTTTCTCACTTGCTTTGTCCCTCGTTTCACTCTCTGGGCCGTGGTACTGCTTCTGTCCTGATTCTGTCTATTAGCTACTCCTTTTCTCGGTTGTTTCCATGGTATGAAAGTATCTAATTCCTCACTGTACATTTCTCTGTCCCGTACTTTTCCCCAAGTATTTCCTTTTATTTCTACACTGCGTGCACAATTATTAGGCAAGTGAGTATTCTGATCGTATCATTATTTCTGTGCACATTTTCCAACTCCAAACCATATAAAAGTCAAAAATTGTAAAATGCTTTTCAGACGGATGCAACAGTCTTAAAATAGCTAAACTATTGAGGCGTGACCGCCAGACAATCAAAGGTTTTGTTGCAAATAGTCAACTGGGGCAAAAAACGCATGGAGAAGAAAAGACGCAAATTAACCGCACAAGACTTCAGAAGAATTAAATGTGTTGCTACCAGGAACCCATTATCCTCCAGTGCCACCATATACACCATATATCATTAAGGATGAGGTAGTTGGAGCTTTTCGGTTTGAAGATGGACTGAAACTCAACTCCCAAACCTACTGCCAGTTTCTGGAAGATACTTTCTTTAAACAGTGGTACAGGAAGAAGTCCTCAGCATTCAAGAAGGCCATGATCTTCATGCAGGACAATGCTCCATCACATGCATCCAAGTACTCCACTGCTTGGCTAGCCAGCAAGGGTCACAAAGAAGCCAGAATAATGACCTGGCCCCCTTCCTCTCCAGACTTAAATCCTATTGAGAATTTGTGGGCCCTTCTCAAACGTGAGATTTACAGTCAGGGAAGACAATATACTTCTTTGAACAGCATTTGGTTGCTGCTTCAGTGAAAGTTGATCGTGAACAGATCAAGAAACTGACAGACTCCATGGATGGAAGGCTCATGGCAGTTATTGAAAAGAAGGGTTGTTATATTGGTCACTAAATATTTTTTAAAGGACAACAATTTTGTGTTACTTATTTGTTACACTTACTTAGAAAATTGAGAATAAACACGTGAGTTGGGAGAAATTATTTTTTTAATAAGTTGCCTAATCATTCTGCACACCAATTGTTGACTAATAATTCTGCACTCTTATGTATTCCCCTGAGAAATATCAAAACTCACTTTTCCTTTGTTAAACATTCAGGTTTGAGGTTCAATTATATTTTGGATTGACTGAGAGCATTGTTTGTTCAACAATAAAATAAATCTTGAGGAATAAGATTTGCCTTATAATTGTGCACGCAGTGTACAACACCTCTTTCTCTTATAGATGCTGAGGGGGCCATAACAAAAGAGGATGTAGGAGCTTCATTGTTCTGTGTGCCTCTCTCCATTCTTCCAACCTCTTCTTGGCTAATAGAGTAGATGGAACCATCAGTGTCCCATATTCTTTTTCTGACCCCAATGCAGTTTTTCACGGGTCTGGCCTTGGTTTGGCCTAGGAATGATCTGGGCCACCTGTGAGGTACCCCTTCGTTGTACAAGGTTTATCAGTGTTGCGGGATACAGGACTCCTACTTTGTGAGAAACATAGATGGAGTCCTGCACAACGCAAAGTTGAAACCTTGACTGGAGAGTTTAGCATTAACATACTGAGTTTAAAGTTTTGTGTTAACCGACTATTTTAAACCCTGATCTTATATCTACCTTTTCTTAATGTCCTAAATTGGGAATTACCGTTTTACCAATGTTCCATAAATGTAGCACACACTTTCTTTCTCTCCTTTTAGAGTGAACCACAAATCATGGATCATGTAGACATACAGAACAAATAACAGAAATAAGCAAGCATTGCGTTAGTTTTTAATTTTGCTAAGCAGAAACAAAATTAAAACATGACAAAGACATGTCAAACTTGACATGTCTTTGTCGTCTTTCATTATTTAGATTGGCTCAATTGGAGTTCTCCAATTGAAATGGGAAAGTAATTGCCATTTTAATAGTGCAATATAGAACCTGATTTTGCTCTATTTTGATTTCTTTTAATATTTTTAATATTATTAATATTTAATATTGTCTGTTATCTTTTGCACCTCTCTCCCTGTGTGTCTCTGTTCTGTAATGGAATGCTTAGCACTACTCATTACTTTCTGGGACGGCACCCAAGAGCCGTCTCGTCTATTTGACTCCTCTCACTATCCTTTAACTGGTCTCAGTCAAACCAACAGACCACCTATACAATATTTTCAAACAATAGGATGAAACCACTTAGATGAAAACTATTTGTTTACACAAATAATTACCTAAAACTTAACCAAATCCTTTGTACACCGTTGTATACTTTCTCATGGCATCTCCCACAAAATCTTTGTCTATCTGGCTATTTTTCTTCCTTTACCCTTCTTCCCATCTATCCACACGGCTCTTTTCTAGCACTCAACCAAATATCACCATTCAATGACCTGAAATGGATTTTTATAAATCCAAATTCTTACTTCCACAATATCTATCCAAACAACCTCTCGCTCAACTGTCTGTGCAGTCTCATATCTCTCCGATTCTTTTCCCTTATCTAAATCTCGCCACACATTCTCCCTTTCTCTCAGTATGGTTGCGGAAGATGTGGTGATGGTAATATTATTTATACGTACTGTATCAAATACCTCCTTGGAACTTAGTTCCTGTACAACCACAGGAATTTTTCTACTTGTGTTTTATCCTTCTCCTCATTTACACACACATCTCTTAAACAACAATGCTCTTGTCAGGTACACTGTTTTCTCTGTGATTACACACTTCCTAACCACTCACACACTACTAGCAAACAGCAGAAGACTCTCTTACTCCCACACACCTCTTTGCAGTCAAACTACTCATACACTCACACACTCAGCCCCCACCCGTACTGTCCCTCAAAACGTGTTTTTATGGCGGTATCCTTGGGGCAGATGCACACAACTATCTCTAAAACCGCCCGGTCGTTTCCCTCAGTAGTCCTCTTGTCCACTGGGGGTGACACGGTGCGGGGGATTCGTCCCATGCAGTCACTCGGGCCGTTGAGTCGTTACCACGAATCCCCTGCCTGCCTCCTCAGCCTCACAGGTGGCCCTGACTGTGACGGGAGTGCAGGTCTTTCACTGGTTGCAACCCTCTCACTTATTTACATATGCTGTCTAAAATGTGTTAGCATGCATACACTGTACACTTCATTGGATTCAAAAACTCCACATAGTTAAATTTCGTGAGATCTTATGATATCTGTCTGCCAGGCCAGTTGGTTCAAGTCACTCAAACTAATAAAGTCAGAACACACTTTCCTCTTAGCGTGGCCATGTGATGTTTATGCATCCCGACCCACAGAGCCTCAGCAGTCGTCCACCAGGTGTCCCTTGTCCAATCTCAGCAGTGATCAAAACATAGTTTGTTAATTTGGAGAGACCCATTTGGTGTCCCTTGTCTAATCTCAGTGGTGCCCCCCAATTATGAAAAAATTCCCTACAACTCAGGTGTTTGTGAATTCAATAGTAGACTTTATTGACATCATAAAGCTGTGCTGGTCTGCAGAGCAACCAACCCATGTTGGTCTGCAGAACAACCGAGCTCCAAACCTCAGACACATACTTTTATACAGTATGGTTAAACAGTGACATTAGGTCCTCCCATTATGCTAATTTCTGGATGGATCCTTCCTGAATCTTCCACCATCGGTCCTTTTGAACAGCATATTCTCTGAAGTCATGGATTCTTTGATCTCTGAGCTCAGGCTCATTTTCCCAAGGCATTCTAGGACAAGCCACATGTCATTCTGACATCCACATGAAATATATTGTTGCTCATTAGACACAACAGTACAGCAAAAAGAAAAACACAGTACAGCTGTTGAATTTCACACACACAGAAATCCAAAATGTGTACCATATTCATCATCAGTCTCTCATAACAATTAAATGTGGAAAAATCAAAAACAAATAGACTGTTTGGAAAAATAATGTGAGCCCTGGTTAAATGTGACCTGATTAAATGTTTCATCAATTAACACCCAATTGATATGCAAGTGATCACATGAGACATACACATATACATTTGTCCTGTCTACTCTTCCTCAGGTTAATGTGAAATAACAGGTTTATGAAAAACCTTCACTTCTTCCAAACAGTGGGAAATATGTAAGCTTAGATCACAGGCCGGAATCTAACTCATGCTACAGTGGTATATGTGCACCCAACACGCATATTTCAGATAAATTAATTACCCATTCGGAGAGAGGATCATTTGTATGGGCACATTAATTGTGTCACAAATTAAACAATCATGAACTACTTTTGACCAGGACCCACTGGGCTATTTGGGGAATATATTTGGGAAATATATTTTATAAATGCAATGTGTAAAGCTTTTCCCCTCTCTTTTGCTTATATGCTTTCAACAGTTGACATGAGTTTTTTGGAGGTGCTCCTAAAGCTGACAGCAATGTAGGCTACTAGAAGAAACTGAAAGTTTCTACAGGAGTTGTACTGAATGTAAAATGTATTCCCATCCATTCCCTAATCAAAGAATCCAAAGAACAAATAGCTTATTTTTTTCTCCGATCTGTATATGCGGGATCAATATCCGATGTATTGTATTGAATGCATTATGAAGACAATTGTGTAATACACACGAAAAACCGGAGTCATTAATTAAATAAATTATGAAGAAAATCGTGTAATATAGGCTACACAAAAACTAGATCCGCATACAAAATGAATCGTAAAGAAAACCGTACCCTGTACATGAAAAAAACGACAATTTTCATGTGCATGTCACACATTTCTAATAAGCAATTCATGTACAAGTGACAAAAATCTGTGATACTGTGTTGGGGTCGTAGATGGTAATATACTCATATGTAGTATTTTGTCCAGTAATATAGGTGTATTTTCCTATACAAACCTTTTGCCTAGTTGTTGGTACTGTGATGGAGTGAGAGGGTGGGTGTGCGATGGTCGGTATATATTACAGCTCGTTGGCTACATCTCCTGGCCAGGAGGTGTAATGGCCCAGGAGGACAAGGCCCTAATTATTACTCCTGCAACCCATTAACGGGGGAGCAGGGTAAGGTATTCAACCTGGTCTTGGCAGAGCAGAGGGAGGGAGAACAAGACCTGTAATTCAGGGAGACCCAGAGCGAGAAAGAACACGGGAGGCATTGTGAGCCCACGAACTGTACCAGTAAGACCTGACCTACCTTGTGTTTGTGTTTTGTTATTGACTGCCAGTGAACAGAGTAGCTGTCCGGTCACAGAAAGGGATGTGAAAGATGTATAGGAAGGCTCTAACAGGGGCTAGGCTTTTCTTTTGTGTTTTGTTATGATCCAGTGCTGTGACGCTTTCTGTTTCCCTTTTCTTTAATAAAAGTCCTGGGTAATTGCCCTGGAGAAAGGCATACATTCCTACTGCTGCTCTTTTCACCCGTGGGCAGGCTGAACCAACAACCCGCTACAGTACCAATGTTTCATTGACTCGGAACATAGTGACCGAGACCCAACTTGTATCCACATTTACATGGGTGATTATCTTTGTATAATTCGGGCTTCTATTCCAGCCATCCCAAAAACGCAACCAATATCCATTAGAGATATTGTTACATGTACAGTTAGCCTTTATCAGCTGAGCTTTGACACTGGCATTTAACCTATCACCCACTGTTTTTACAGTGATGACATTTTCCGGGGTCAGATTCATAGTTGTTACTAGTGTTACTTGTATTGGACCCGTCATAGGGGTCAGTATGAGTGGGTCACACCCCCTAGGAAACCTCCATGGGACACGTTCTCCAAGTCTTTCTAGTGAGGTATAACTTGTAGTTGTACATATTTTCAATGCCTCATTTTCTTCCTTCATTTCAAAGATTCTATAGTTGACCTGGCTACCTTATCTTTTCACCCAGGCAAACCCTACTCCCGATGTCAAACCTGGTAACACCATTCTAACTTTCCCAGCTACTCTGGATCTGGTGGGATTTAAGACCAGGTCATTGAAACTGACTATATCTAGTACAGTTTGGACTTCCCCAAGCTTTGGACACCATTGTGGGTCCTTGCCACAAGTGTCTAGGCAATGGTATAGATTTGGGCACCCATCACTCATTCCAAAATTAGTCAAAGCCACTGAGCATTTTCTTGGTGCTAGAGTACCCCCATAGCATTGCTGTGTCAGGAGGCCTGCTCCCCTAGCTATCAGGCAGGGTGTGCATGAGGTCATTTCTCCTCCAGCTGTGGAACTGCACTCACAATGTAGTGGAGTCCATTCCTCTTCCCTTGAGGTCTGGACATCCACCCTGAGGGTCATTCTTGGGACCCTCCCTTCCCGACACCGTCTGCACAGGATGACATCACCCACCTTGAACTCCCATCTCGGGTGCTTTCGTCTTTCTATAGGTCTTAGTAGGGCCTAGGTGCCCTCCTTGCCCGAGCCCTCCCACTGGGATAAGTATTCATGTAACCCCTGTCACCTGTGGTATGCTGTCAAGGCATAGGTAACACACTAGCTCTGTTTCCTGGCCCGCTCCTATCAGAATCCTATTCCAATGAAGTTTTTCCGTATTTGGGGAGACCAAGTATCCAGCCAGGGTCTGATTGACATGCTGGTCACCTCTGCCACAGAAGATTCCATGTCTAACCCTGACCACCCTAAAGGTATGTCTGGGTAGATTCCATGTTTAACCCTGACCACCCTAAAGGTATGTCTTGGTAGATTCCATGTCTAACACTGACCACCCTAAAGGTATGTCTGGGTAGATTCCATGTCTAACCCTGACCACCCTAAAGGTATGTCTGGGTAGATTCCATGTCTAACCCTGACCACCCTAAGGACATGTCTGGGTAGATTCCATGTCTAACCCTGACCACCCTAAGGACATGTCTGGGTAGATTCCATGTCTAACCCTGACCACCCTAAAGACATGTCTGGGTAGATTCCATGTCTAACCCTGACCACCCTAAGGATATTTCTGGGTAGATTCCATGTCTAACCCTGACCACCCTAAGGACATGTCTGGGTAGATTCCATGTCTAACCCTGACCACCCTAAGGACATGTCTGGGTAGATTCCATGTCTAACCCTGACCACCCTAAAGGTATGTCTGGGTAGATTCCATGTCTAACCCTGACCACCCTAAGGACATGTCTGGGTAGATTCCATGTCTAACCCTGACCACCCTAAGGACATGTCTTAGTAGCCACCCGTTTAGCCACTCCATTGCTAGTTGACGCGACATTGGGATTTCACACATTCTTAACGTGATTGATACACTGGATTCCGGAATTTGATGTTTCTACTGTGTTATTGTTGTACACATATCTGAGCGTACACATTTCTACGGTGTTATTGTTGTACAGGTTTCGATGGGTCCGATTTTTTTTCTTGATTATATTACCTCCCCCCGTGTCTTGATGGAGTTTAATTTAAACTTGGTCTCCCACCTGTAATACACAGTGAGAACCAGTATTAGCATTCAGTTCTCGCCCGCTTTGTCCAGCTATACGGGTTTTCGAGAAAAAAAATTCTGAGGGGGATAGGCCTTCTCTAGTAGAGGGTATGGTTGATCTGGTAACAGAGATCGGTTAATTTTGTTCCCCATAGTTTATCATTTTAGACTAATGCTATTGCCTTTTTGATCTTTCCTATATTCCGCTCAGCCAATCTGTTTGTTTGTGGGGTATATTTGTGCATGCACTGTTTACCCTCTTTGCTTGACACCATGCATCAACTGGTTTATTTGAGTATTGTGTCCCATTATCTGTTCATAGTTCTGCAAAGGCTCCTTGGGCCATTCAAACTAAGTCCAGCATTTTTATAACATGAACCACTCAGGTGTCCACACAGGATTGTGCCATACAGTACCCACTAAACATGTCTACTAGCACTATGAAGTACCGATGTCCCCCAAGCGTAGCTAATGGAAATGGTGTCCATAGCCGGTGTCCATAGCCACTGAACTCTATGGTATTGTGGATTTTACTGTGTTCCCATAAACCCTGGCGAGGTTCCCTTGCCTATAATCCTGATGTGTCACACTTGGTTTTGATTTGTTTTCCACCTTAGATCCTGTTTTTTATTTAGGAGGGTGTGCAGTATTGTTGCCCCTGGATGTCCAATATCCAGATGATGGGCCCTTATTATCGTTGCCCTGAACTCCATTGTCAGGTCACAGCCCTTAGGAATTATGACTCGTCATATATGTACTAAGCGGTCAAAATTCCTACTTCCTTTCCAAAACTCTCCAGTATTGGTCTTAGTATGGGCCTTCTGATGAACACACTCATATTGCTTTAGATTTTTAAGCAGGCTATTTATTTTCATCCATTCACCTTGATATTTTACTTTGTCATTCCTGGTTGTCCAAAACCCATTGCTTAACCTGATGGGTAGGTCAGTTATAATTGCATGGTGGCACCAATAACTCTCCATTACTATTGTTATACGGTGTACCGGTGTACCGTATTTGGTGTGCCTATATGAACAATTAGTCAGTCTTTTGACGCTCAAGGTCACTTCTCACTCTAGCTTAGAGTTAGAGTTATCTCAGAGAATATATTTACCTTTACCCTGTCGTAGACTAAGCACTCTCACTGATCGCGTTTACCCCTTATTCTCAGCGGCCTGGACCCGGACGGGGAACTGAGAACGTCCCAAGGTCTAAGTGTTGATTTATGGAGTACGCGGTTAGTCTCACTGGCTACTATCACTAGAAAAAAATGGGACTGCGTCTCAGAGGCAGAGGAAATATGATCAAACATTTGACAGTCAATCAATCAATCAATTTTATTTATAAAGCCCTTTTTACATCAGCAGTTGTCACAAAGTGCTTTTACAAAACACCCAGCCTGAAACCGCAAGAAGGTTATCAGACTGGTAGCTGGAATCGTCAGGTATCGTCTTGATATGCAACACAGCCAGGAGGACTTTGGACAGTGGCAGCAACGAGTCTTTAGAGCCTGGTACTGGGGAGGTATGGGCCAAGACCTCATGTCTTCCTAAGTTTGAATGAAGCATGAGACAAGACAATTTAGAGAGTGCATTACTTAGGTTTACAAGGTTTTACAATGGAGACCCTACTCCCCCCGGCACATTAATACAGCAGCGTAAAACCTTGGACCTGAGACGGGGGTCCAGTGACACTGTGGCCCTATCCGGGGGCAGCCCCGGTCTTTATAGGAGTTACACGGTCTATAAACACCCTCGCCCTGCGGAGTGAGCCTCTCACAATACGTGCGGCAATGTCGATTGAGTCTTCCAAATGTTTCCCGCCTTTTTGTGGGAGGAAGGGCGGTGCTTACGTTGGGTAACATAGAGTTAACCATGAATATAACCTGCTCGGAGCAGTTTACAGATTCAGTGTGCATTGCCATGGCAGCATACCCCAGGTAAAACGTATTCACCCTTCGTATTACGGGTTAATTGGGAAGTTACACCCGCCATCACCAAATTACTCTTGAAATTGCCTTGATAAGCCAGTTACCACACTTTGTAGTATACCCCTCTGGTCAGAGAAGTTCTGGGTATTCTCAGGACAACTGAGATTTTGAGGACTGTACCTATTTAAGGAGTCCGTTATTTGTTTTCTAATTGTGATGATCTTTTCATCAAAAAAGTTAATGTATTTATAACTGCTGAAGACCCACTTCACTTGTTGCTTTTTTGTTAACTTTGCAACTGTATCAAAGAGATACATTTTGGATTGTTTTTGTTCACCTCAATCAGGTTGGAGAAATAAGCTGATTGAGCAGATGTGAGTGCTTTTCAGTATTGTAGTGTACTGTCTTTCCAGGTTAGTCTAAATACTTTCAACTTGATGGAGCGCCACTTTCGTTCCAATTCTCTGGAGGCTTACTTGAGTGCTGTAGTATTGTCTGTGTACCAGGGAGCGAGTTTCTTGTTGTGTATTTCTTTTGTTTTTAGTGGTGCAACCATATCTAAAGAAATTTGCAGTGTTGAGTTTAGATCCTCGATTAGATTGTTTGCTGATTTATTTATTCTGTTTTCGATGAGCGAGCCTGGAAGAATATCAAGTAAATCTATTTCTAGTCCGACAACTTATATTAAGGCTTTTAAAAGTCATAGTTTAGGATACGAGTGGGTTTCTTGTTTTAACGGTAAATGTAATAAGACTGTGATCCGATATTCCAGGATTATGGGGAATAATTATAATATCTACTTCTCGTGACAGGACTAAGTCTAAATTATGATTTTGGCAGTGTGTTGGACCTGAGACATGTTTGACAAAACCGAGACATAATGGAGTCAATTACGGCTTCAAAGGCTTTTTGAAAAGGGTCATTGGACCTTTCCATATGAATATTGAAATCGCCAAAAATGTGAATATTATCTGCCATGACTACAAGGTTATTCAGGAAACTCATTGTGGTACATTTTGTATGGCTCGGGGGGCTTGTAAATAGTAGCTATGAAAAACGATTTATCAGCCTGGTTAACTGTCATGAGTAAAACTTCAAAAGAATGAAAACAGTGGTGGGTTTAAGTGTAAAATTATATTTACTGTCAAATATTAGCAACACCCACCCTTTTCTGGATGCGCGGGGAATATGATCACTAGTGTAGCCAGGAGAGACAAACACACACACACACACACACACACACAGACAGACAGACAGACAGACAGACAGACTGAGAGGGAGACAGAGTTCTTACAAGTTCTTACCTTTATTCGGGTTAGTCAATCAGCAGTACAGAGAGCATCGAGTTACGGGAGGATCCAGGAGCCAACATTCAGATCCTCTCTTCTCGGGTCTTCGATCAAACTCCTGTTATGGGACTCTCCAGGCCCTTTTATGATGTTTTTTACTCATGATGTTTATGAAGGACGTACACATTTTACATAATTGTTTCATGATTGGTTAATCATTAACATATGACCCATACATTACATTCCCTCCCATAGTCCTTATTTGGGGTCTATGTAGGACCTCCCCATTTCTTCACAGAGCCTTTGAAAATGTTCTGTTTTACTGAGGTCTTCGGATGGTTCATAGACGGACAACAAGAGGAAGGGGGGTAGTTTGACGTAGTCTGTTTCAGGCCCTGGGGTGTAGATTATAGATCCGTCATTGGCTGCTGCTCCCAGAACCCTCTGCTCACATCCTGTACTCTGCTCTTTCTCAACACACCTCAGCACGTTACTAGAGCACCCCTGTTGTAGAAGAGAAAATAATTAGAGTAAAAAAAGTAACATTAACATGCTGATTTTCACAATCCAATATACTAATGGACACTATTGCATAACATTGTCATCATCTGAGAAACTCTTGTCCTATCCAAACTGTATTAATATTTTCTCCACATTGATGATCCTCACCAGCAGACTTCTTCTTGTAGTAGATCAGTCCTGCCAATGCTATGATAGCTCCCAGAACCAGACCAGACCCCCCAATCGCTATCTTATTCCTCTCAGACTCAGGCAGGGATGGATCTGTCAAAGAGAAAATTCTATTCATTATTGTGATACAACATCAAAACAGTATATCAATTAAACACTTTCTACAAACAGCATGAGTTCCAATCCCATTTACTTAGACTATTTCATGTCAGATTCAATGTACCGGTTTTAGCTCATTAATCACACCATCTGATCCCACTCAGACACTGTCACATGGTCCCCCACCACTTCCACCCCCTTTAACTTGATCCCATAATCTTGCCTCATACATACTAACCCACTCCTGCCCGTTTTAACAGATACTTAGCATTTCCTCACACCATTACCCCCACCCTCAAACAATGACCCCCGTCGTTTTATTTTTATTTTAGTCATTTACAGACACTGTTACCCAGAGCGACTTACAGGCTTGAGTGGATACACTTTCCATGGGAATGTAAGCTCCATTCACTACCAACTGAGCTAAACAGGACCCACATTACCCCAAACCGCAAAAATCAATACAGCAAAATCTCATTACCTCATTTTCCACCCTTACCCCAGTCATACACCATGGGCTCCGGGAGGCTGATGTGCTCCACCATACAGGAGATCTTCTCTCCAGATTTGGGTGTGTACTCCAGATGGGAGTGGATCTGGTAGTACCAGTCCCCGTCAGCCAGCTCCTCAGTGGAGGTCACAGCAGATTTAAACTCATGTCCGTCCCTCAGCCAGCTCACACTGATCGGTTTGGGGTAGAAGCCGTAGGCACTGCAGATCAGCATGGCAGGGTGTCTGCCACTGGGGGGCGTCACTGACCTCAGTCTGAGAGTGGGCTTAACTAAAGGACGTAAAAATCAACATTTGTGTCACATAGATGAACAAAACACCTTTGATAGATCTGATGTCACTGACCCCAGGCTGTGCTGATTAGGATCAAATGGTCAGTACATAACTAAAGTCACACTACTGCATGTTCTGTCTATTTAAAATTATGTTTGTTTTTATATTCAGGGCTCGACAATAACGATGGCCCGATGGCCCCGGGCCAGTAAAATGTCAAGTCGAGACTAATAAAACTAGCAAGTCACTGTCCAGATCGGGCCACTGCAAAAACAATTGAGATAGAAAAAAACAATTGCATTATAAACTCGACATCCTCCAGTTGTTTCATAATCTGGCACACGCACAAATAACTACCTTGCAGCTCTTTACGCGGCTGTTGCTCAGTCAAGAGTTGAGCAGTGATGTGATGCGTGATACTGTCTGGTATAGGTTTTCAATAAAACATTTCAAAACTTGCACGACTCACTAAATTGAAGAAGGCAGCGAAGGATAACTACGAGCTCAAACGAAAGCGAACATTTTTACTTCAGTTCAAAAAATAATGTACCTGTTTCGACTTTGATGGAACTCAGATGCACTCTGCCGTCTGTCTTATGTTCTCGGCTAGAGCTTGCAAATGTGGGTCTTTTTACAAAGGCACTGACAACTTTCGCAGAGAGTCCCTGACCAGCCATGATAATAGCAAACAGCACGTGGTCTGCATGACAGCCAAGCGAATAGCTTAACATCCCTCTTTAGGGCCTTTGGTCGTATCAGGAATTTAAATGCAGATGCCCACTGGGTGATTGCACAACGTATAACAACCATGTGTAACTAAGATGGACCAGCTGGTCACCTTGTTCCCTGAAAAACCCCGATAGGGCATCCAAGCCATCAGACACTATCAGCCAAAGAACCTTACCCCCACAGCCAGCGATGTCTCCTTCACCGACGAATTAAACAAGTTCTACGCCACCTTCAACAGGGAGACAAAAAAGAGCCAGCCATTAAAGCTGAACTCCCCCCAGACAACCCCCCCCCAGACTATCCACCGCAGATGTGTCATCTGCACTGAGCAGGATGAATGCACGCAAGGCTGCTGGTCCTGATGGCGTCCCCGGGCGTGTGCTCAGAGCATGTGCTGGGCAGCTGGCCGAGGTCTTTACTGACATTTTCAACCTGTCACTGGCCCAGGCTATTATCCCCACGTGCTTCAACACCGCAACTATTGTGCCAGTGCCGAAGCAGTCAACTGCGTCAAGCCTGAATGACTTCTGGCCTGTCATACTCACCCCCACAATCATGAAGTGCTTTGAAAGACTAGTTCTGGCCCACCTCAAGTCCTGCCTCCTCCCAACACTGGATCCCAACCAGTTTGCCTACCGGTTGTACATGTCTACAGAGGACGCTATCTCCACAGCTTTACACTCTGCCCTGATCCACCTGGACAAAACAAACATCTATGTGAGAATGCTATTCATTGACATTAGCTCAGCATTCAACATGGTCATCCCCTCTAGGTTGGTCAACAAATTCTATGACCTGGGGATCAGCCCTTCTCTCTGTAACTGGACTTCCTAACCAACAGACCCCAGTCTGTCAGGTTAGACAACTTCACCTCCTCCACCCTGATCCAGAACACTTGTGTTCCTCAAGGCTGCATGCTGACACCCTCCTGTACTCCCTCTTTACCCACGACTGCGTTCCCTTACACAGTTCCAACACCTTCGTCAAGTTCGCAGACGAAACCACAGTGGTAGGCCTGATCAGTGACAATGACGAGTCAGCCTAAAGGGTGGAGGTCAAGCGCCTGGCGGCAGTGTGCTGACAACAACCTGGCCCTCAATACTAAGAAGACCAAGGAGTCTATTTTGGATTACAAGAAAACTAAAGGCTACAGTTACACCCCTGTTCTCATCAATAGCACTGAGGTGGAGTGTGTCCAGCTTCAAATTCCTGGGTGTCCACATCTCTGAGGACCTCTCCTGGACCGTCAACACCTCAACCCTGGTCAAAAAGACGTGGCAGTGCCTGTACTTTGTGAGGAGGCTGAAGAATGCCTGCATGTATTACCAGATCCTTGTGAACTTATACCGTTACACAATCAAGAGCATTCTGATGAACTGTGCCTGAGTGTGGCTTTGGTGGATGCTCCATGGCCGACCGAAAGGCCCTGCAATGGGTGGTGAAAACCGCCCAGCACATCACTGTTAACCAGCTCCCAGCCATCGTAGACATCCAGCGCAAGCAGTGTCTCATCAGAGACCATTCACATCCATGCCACAAACTGTTTGCCCTCCTACCATCAGGCAGGCGGTGCAGGTCTCTTTGTTCCCACACCAGAAGGCTCCATTTCCTGTTATGCTGCTGAACTCTGTGACCCATCACTAACCATACTCACCCGCCCACCGCTTAGTACTGCATCTCAGGGACCCGTTGCACTACTCCCTTGTACTACTGGACTCTGACACTGCCTTGCAAAGTCTGATAAGGAAGTTTTCAGTTGTTACATGTACGTGTCTACCTTGGGAACCTCGTTGCTGCTGATGGAACCGAACAAAATTCAAAGTCCACAATTTAGTTACCAGTTAAATGATTCTTTCTCAGTTAGTATTGAAATGTTTTCTGGGTTCTTGTATTCTGTCCTAGTATGGTTTCATTGGAATGTTTATGGTTAACAGATGTTTCTGTAAGGTGGGAATGCAGGGACAAAAGGGTTGCTTTTAATTGCTTAGCTCGCATGATCCTTGAGATAACACCTCTGTACACTGGAAGAGCCCCAGGAAACAGATTGGAGGGTGTCACTGATTGAAAAGGGGGTCTATTCTACAGGACTGGTTTTGTTTTCCTTATTTCAGTTGACCAACCCCCACTACTTAAGTATTAGGATATATCCAGAGTGGAGGTTTGCAAAAGGACCCTACATTTTCTTCCTGAACTCTGCATGCTTCTCTGCTCTTGCAATCACCTCAAATCTCCGGAGTACTTTAAGCTTTGATATTTATACTGTAATTGTAATACTCTCTTTATATATTGAATTCATTTGTTACATGCATTCATTGACTATTTGTAATTAATCAGAGACTGGTCAAAACCCAGTTCCACTGCTGCTATCCCTGTATTTCAGTTGCACATGCCACCTTGCACCTTCAATTTGCTTGCACTGCACATTTAGAATTGCCATTTTACTTGCATTTTTCTGTTGTTACATGTACATGTCTACCAAGGGAACCTCATTGCTGCTATGAAAAAATAGCAGCAATGCTATTTTAAAAATAAAATAAATTTGATTGATCCCAACATTTCTGTTGCACATACAGTTAGGTCTGGAAATAATTGGACACTGACACAAGTTTTGTTATTTTGGTTACCAAACTATATTCAAGTTACGGTTAGTTAATGAATATGAGCTTAAAGCGCATTCTCTCAGCTTTAATTTTAGGGTATTCACATCCAAACTGGAGGAGAGGTTTAGGAATTATAGCTCATATTATAGCCCCACTTTTTCAAGGGACCAAAAACAATTGGACAATTGACTCAAAAGCTGGTGTGAGCTATTCTTTCATTATTTCTCCATCAATTAAGCAGGTAAAAGGTCTGGAGTTGATTCCAGGTGTGGCATTCACATTTGGAAGCTGTTGCTGTGAACCCGCAACATGCGGTCAAAGGAGTTCTCAATGCAAGTGAAACAGGCCATTCTTAGGCTGCAAAAAAAAATTATATCGGAGGAATAGCAAGAATATTAGGAGTGGCCAAATCAACAGTTTGGTACATTCTAAGCAAAAAAGAATGCACTGATGAGCTCTGCAACACAAAAAGGCCTGGACGTCCACAAAAGACACCAGTGGTAGATGATCGTAGGATCCTTTACATGGTAAAGAAAAACCCCTTCACAAGATCCAGCTAAGTGAAGAACACTCTCCAGGAGGTAGGCATATCATTATCCAAGTCTACCATAAAGAGAAGACTTCATGAGAGCAAATACAGAGGGTTCACCACAAGGTGCAAAACATTCATAAGCCTCAATGATAGAAAGGCCAGATTAGACTTTGCCAAAAAACATCTAATAAAGCCAGTCCAGTGGCTTTCATTGGCACTGGGTCACTAGTGTTTACTGATGACGCGACCGAAGCAGCCGGATGAAGTGTATATTGTCTGCTCAGATTCAGCCAAATTCAGCAAAGTTGATTGGACGGCGCTTCACTTTACAGATGGACAATGACTCAAAACATACTGTGAAAGCAACACAGGAGTTATTTAAGACAAAGCGGTCGGTGTAATATTATGCAATGGCCGAGTCAATCACCTGATCTCAACCCGATCGAACATGCATTTCACTTACTAAAGACAAAACTTAAGGCAGAAAAACCCACGAACAAACAATGGAAGACAGCTACAGTAAAGGCCTGGCAAAGTATCAGAAAGCAGGAAACACCCAGCCTTTGGTGGTATCCATGCGTTCCAGAGGTCAAGCAGTCATTGCCAGCAAAGGATAGTCGACAAAGTATTAAAAATGAACATTTTATTAATGATTCTGTTAATTTGTCCAATTACATTTGAGCCCCTGAAATAAAGGAACTGTGTATGAAAATGGTTGCAATTCTTTCGTTTCATACAATATTTTTCTTCAACCCCTTGAATTAAAGCTGAAAGTCTGCACTTCATTTGCATCTCAATTGTTTCATTTCAAATCCATTGTGGTGGTGTACAGAGCCAAAATTATGAATATTGTGTCAGTGTCCAAATATTTCCACACCAAACAATTATTTTTATTAGTCCTTATGTGATCACATTTGAAAAATAGCCACATATGAAATATATTATACAGAATATTTTTTTAATAGATTAATGATTAAAATGATAGTGATTGTTAAAATTAACAATTACACTACTGATACTGTGTTGCTACGTCTTTGAAGGGGAGAAGAGAGAGATTTCCAGAGTACACACTTTCCTCACACATTATCTGTACAGTTTACCCTCACATTCCTAGGGACAAAAAGGTATTTCTCTCATCTTGAGTATATATACACTTTAAACAATATTAACATACTTTAAATTAGAGCAGAATCCTCCATATTTATACAGATTTGACCATGATGCTCTGACAGCTGTAGTCTCAGTTACACTCGTTTCCTTTGATGAGGAAGAATGTTCCGGTAGCCACTCCCAGCAACCCCAGAGTCAGACCCACTCCGCAGAACACAGTAGGACCCACACTGGGCTGGGTCACCTCAGGCTCTGTAGAAGAACACACATTACACATTAGCATAACCCTAACATTTTATCCTGAACCTAATCCTTAAACCTAAAATAAAAATCATTGTGGGGGCTGACTAAAGGTCAATGCCCAATTTTTCTGTGTGGATTTTCAGTAAAATGTCAACACATACGGAGGAATATCATCACATAATGTACTCTTGATTTCTGGCTAATAATTGAAACCATGCAATTTTGACACTTAAATATGAACACAAAGTAATGCAGGCTAAATGTACAGTATTGTAACTGTGTGTAATCTCACCCCAAATCCGTGTCTGGGGCTCAGTAAGGCCTTTGTGATCCACGGTGCAGCTGTAGATGTCTCCCTCCTCTGGAGTGAAGGTCAGACTGGAGAACTGGTTATGGGAGAAGTCCTGATTGGGGTAGGGGTTGCTGATATGTACTCCCTCTGTTACATTCTGATTGTTCCTGGTCCATCTGACTCTCACAGGTGGTGGGTGGAACCCACTAACATGACAGATGAGAGTGTTCTCCACCCCCAAAACCACATCATCCCTGTGATAGATGCTGCTGTGAGGAAGGGCTGAGGAAGCACATTTAACATCATAATCATTGTTACTGACTAAGCTTTACCATGTTTTTTTGTAGTAATGTAAAAAAGCTACATTGATCAAAGGTGGAACTCCATCCCACCTATGATACAGCATATTGAAGTTCATAGTGAGTTAACTATTTTATAACTTAAAATGTGTTGACTAATTCACAGACAATGACTTTTTTATCACTTACCTATTTTTTCTTCTGGTTTATTAAAGGCTTTTGAATCTACAACCAGGTTGTATTTGCATATCTTTTGGCTGGATACAGCCCGTTCATATAATCCTTGGAAGATGATTGGATCTACAAATGGAGGCAATGCCACCACTCCCTGGTGTTTGTTGAAGTCTGCAAACCACAGCTCATCACCATCCTCTCCAATCATATTAAGTCCATCTGAATCACTGCATCCATCAATAGATAAATCAATATGCAGAACTGAGAGAAGAAAAGTAAACAAATAATTTGGTATGTTGCATTATATTTATAAAACCAATCATTGTGATTTGCAGCAAATAGTATATTATTTAGTTCCATGTTCATCTCCTGCTTTCTGAATATAAACCCCTATCCTCTTCTGTCCCAACGTGTTTCAACAAGACAGCGGTAAATCCCACACGTGTCAGACCGTAATGTGAATTTCTTGGTCATAAGCAGACATATTGTTATGTTCTAATGTGAAAAAGATTGTTGAGTCCTACGTTTTGATGTACAATTTGCAATTGTGGCCTTATTTTATTTTAGAATCTCCAAGCAGGTTGGGGGAGTAAATAATTGTGACGATGCATATCTCACCAAGTCAATCTTGTGTCACATTGTAGATACAGACGGAGACTGATTCATGACCAACCCCCCCCCCACCCCCCCGAAGTATTGTTTCATAGTCCCCTACAGATAGCGCACAATGTTCAACTATTTACCATTCTTTTTTAACTAGTCAATAACTAATCCTATCCCTGGCTCTATTAGCCTAACCCATTAACATGTCCCATTCCCATTAACCTGTCCCATTCCCATTAACATGTCCCATTCCCATTAACCTGTCCCATTCCCATTAACCTGTCCCATTCCCATTAACCTGTCCCATTCCCATTAATCTGTGTTATCAAGATGGCGCCACAGATGGCTGCCTCGGATAGCTGGTGCACAATTTTCTGTCTTATTTTGTGTGTTAATTCATTGTTCTGCAACAGTTCTCGGATTGTTGTCTCAAGAGATGCGATCATGAACATCAGCGCAACATCAGCGCAACATCAGGGCAACATCAGGGCAACATCAGCGCAACATCAGCGCAACATCAGCGCAACATCAGGGCAACATCAGGGCAACATCAGGGCAATCCACTCCTGTGGATTATTTCCAGGTTCTCACAACATCCGTTGAATTACTGGACATTCTGGTCACAGCTACATCTGCTCTTTGTCAAGCAGTGAGACGCCAACGGTGAGGTAAATGGGCTGGGGCGCTTATACGCTCTAGGCGCCGTGGACTACGGACTCCGCTACCAGGAATATTCCTCGCCAACGTGCAACCATTTAGCAATAAACTTGACTTTAATCAGACAGCTATTGTAATTCTAAACTCTACATTACGTTTTAATATGTATTCACATAAAATATATTGATATCTATATTATCCATATAAAAGTCTAGCAATCTATAAATCTATAAATTCTTTGCGAGCTATCAAGCTTTGAATATCTGAATATTTGTCAAATATTGAATGTCAAACTATCTTTACCACGGTAACAGACCGAACACTTCACAATCTTTGTGAACTGAGCATATAGGCTACTGTATACCTGCTGTAGGGCTGTTGCAATTATTAGCTACATAACTGCCTGATAGAAATAATTTGGACCAGATCACAATTATTTCACAAGATCACAATAGTCTTTTTGCATAATATTTTGATTTCAAAGTCATGTTTCCAACCTGACTAAAGGATTTCGAGGTCAATGTTAGAAACGCCTCGTAAAGCGATCGTTTTTTTCACTCTGGCAAGCGATCGTTTCAGTTAACACATCTACAAGCGCTCATACCACACATCTTCCCCTACTTTTTGCTATTTTAAGACAATAAATGTTTACAATTCAAATGTCCAGCTGTCTCAAATCAGTCAATCAAACTGTACAATACATTGTTCTGATCACGGCTCTCACTCTTCCCAATTTATTAAAAGTGAGTGAAAGAGAGTATTCTTAAAATATCCCAATACCGTGATGGCTCTATAACTAACGAAAGTAATAGCCAAACCCAATAAAGTAACAACATGCGCAGGTCGGGAAACGATACTAGCTGTGCAGGCACTCTGAATAGCAAATTCTAACCAGTCAGAAACCTTGAATGTAGTTACAAACTAATGTAGGCCAAATATAAGACAGTGGTTAGAACAACACGCGGCATCATAACAAACTTATTTCAACACATGAGGCAGCGCCATAGGGACTTCCATGAAAGAATTCTCACTTGGGGGGGCTAAACCCCAAATGTTTCTTGATCATAGCAACGTCTCTGGTGTAGCCTATACTGTATGCTCAGTTCACAAAGATTGTGAAGAGTTCATTCTGCTGACTAATTTAAATAAATATTTGTTGGATCATAGAGTTTGTGTTTTATTGCTGTTTAAATGTAGGCTATTATACAGTATGGCTATTTAAAACATGTTTGGTAGCTATTTTATATGGCTGGAATTCAGGAATCTTAACGGCCATATTGGCTGATTTGATAAAACAAATGAGTTGATGCAACAAATAAGCGACTGATGCATTTGTCTATTAAATACAGTAACAGCGTAAACTCTGACAGCCTATTGTGTACTGTCATTTAGAACAGTGGTTCCCAAACCTCTTCTGGGGCCCCCCAGCCATTCCATCTATTAGATGTATCCCAGAGTTAGCTCACCTGAATCAACTTATTAACTAATTAACAAACCCTTACCAGTTGAATCAGGGGTGTGTTATGGAAATTCTTGAACTACTGTACATTTCTATTACCTGGTATGTAACTCTGGTCTTTGTTTGTGACACACATGTCTGCATAATATCAGAGGATCATTAGGTACTCTGACCATCTGTTTATCCGCCTAAACCAATAAGGGTATCTGTCCTTTGTTCTTTGGGAATTTGGCCCTTGTGGGAAGTAGGGGCAATTGGCCCCTTTGGGTAAACACAACAGTAAACACCTAGGGCAGGAAGGATAAGGTGGGGGACAGCCCGCCCTTTGGGTAAAACCTGTGTGACATAAGACAGCTGGGCAGCATCTTACCACACCCCTTTTAACTGTAATAAATATGGACTGTTCATGTATTTACCTCAGAGATTCCTCAGAGGGTTATTTTGTAAGCTTTTGACGTGTCTCTCTATTTGCAAATAAACTGCTAATTATGCCAAGAGAATTTTGTCCCTCTACTTACTCCTTTAAGAGTTCCTATCGATGGAATTACCATCACATGTGCTAGCTCTGGGATACATCTAATAGATGGAATGGCTGGGGTGGGCCCAGGAGAGGTTTGGGAACCACTGGTTTAGAAAACGATTTTCGTTTTCTAAACTAATAGCATTTTCAGCATTCTAGCTCCCCATGTGTTTGGAATAGTGCAATCACAGTTTGACACAATCTATCACATGTTGACGCAATCTACCTGATCTTACCGCAGTAAGAAAATGCTGTAATCAGATGAGCGACGTCTGCACATCAGCTTCTGTGAGGACAGCTGAGTACAAACACAGACCTGGGTGAGTTACAACAATGACAAACCCTGGTTCACAGCCAAACTCAGACGGCTGTGTTTGGAAAGGAGGAAGAATTCAGGAGCGGAGACAGAGACAGGTACAGAGAGGCTAAATACAGCTGTGTTAAAGCAGTGAAGGAAGCCGAGCGTCTGTTTGGAGAGAAATTAAAACAACAGTTCTCGACCAACGACTCTGCTTCTGTTTGGTGTGGCCTCCAACAGATTACCAACTACAAGCCTAAATCCCCCGACTTTATTAATGACCTGCAACTTGCCAACGACCTGAATGAGTTCTACTGCAGATTTGAAAGACAAAAGGGCAGTCCTGACAACATACTTTCTCCCTGTGTGTCCAGCTATCAACACCAATCCCCCACCATCGGGGCCCATTTACAAACACCCATCCCAATCATCCTCACTTCTGCCACAACAACAGAACTTTCAATCCTGGAGGGGGATGTTACTAGACTAATCAAGAGACAGAACCCCCGCAAGGCAGCAGGGCCTGATGGTGTCTCCCCATCCACCCTAAAGCACTGTGCAGATCAGCTTTCTGCTGTGCTTCCTGCTTCCTCTAGCATCTGGACTCCCCTGGAACCTATGCCAGGATCCTGTTTGAGGACTTCAGTTCCACATTCAACACCATAATTCCCACTTTGCTCCAAGATAAGCTCTCCCAACTGAGAGTGCCGAGTGCACATACAGGTGGATCACAGCCTGTTTGTCCAACAGGAGGCAGCACGTGAGGCTGGGGAAGCACCTGTCTGACCCCCTGACCATCAGCACCGGCTCCCCTCAAGGCTGTGTCCTGTCCCCCCTACACTTCTCCCTGTACACCAACAGCTGCTCCTTCAGTCACCACTCTGTCAAGATTCTGAAGTTTGCGGATGACACCACCCTCATCCGACTTATTTCTAATAGAGATGAGTCCATCTACAGGTAGGAAATTGACCATCTAGTGTCCAGGGGACTCATGTATCAATCTTGCTTACGTTTCTAACTAAATTCTGGCGTATGTGGAAATCCTACGATTTGCGTGCGCACACAAATTTTGGGGATTTATCAAACTGGTGTATGCAACACATACACATGCTTCCGTTAATAAATCAGACCCATACTATACTTCTGCGTATGTGAACGAGCATACGGTCTCCGCCCCAAAACGTCTACAATTACCCATATAAGGCATCCAAATTAGCCCTATTGACTATGTAATTTCAGTCAATACACGAAGCAAGGTGGAGACCCATCAGAAAAATAAATTTCCCATAATGTGAACTTCAAATAATATTATCTAATATAAAATCTAAAAACGTGTCATTTTTCGAAACGTATCAAGTAGCCCGACAATAAGTTGTAAATATTCCGCATTGCAATACGTGGCTGTTGTTAATAAAATAAAGTGGTCAGAGATAAGTCAAGGCGGACGCGAGGGAGCGTTTTGCTGCCCTCCTAACCAGTGTCCAAACTACAGGAGGTGGGCAAAGTGTGACAGATATTTTTCCCATTGACTAGCATATCACTGGCGTCATTGGGGAGATCTGAGTGGAAAGTCCTAGATGGGGACACAGACATGTCGCTATGGGAGGGTTGCAGTAAATGACCATTTGCCACTAGGTTAATCATAACATTTCAACTTCACATTCAAGAAACATATCAATACAGACATAAAATCAAAGGGAATTGGTCAAGCCCAGTTCGAGTCATGTGGGCCTAGGACTTAGCTGTTATTTTCGCTACAGAACGAGTATCTGCATTGGCATACCAGAGTGGGGATGCGGGGCTCTGCAGTTCGGTAGCGTTCCGTATGGTTTCGAGTGAGGACTGTACAGGGTCGTGGCGGTACAGCCGAGGCTGTCTTGCAAACGCAAGATCTGTTAAAAGAAATAGTAGCCTAAAGAATATAGCCAAGAAAGTATATAGCATTTCAGCAGTTTTATAGAAGATCAATGACTCTTGGAAAGTCATTGGGTTAAAATGATTGTTCAATTTTAGTGAAATGCATTTTTCGTTTAGTGCTGCATAGCAATAGCCTATAACTTTTTTGAGTATGACTATTGGCTGTTTTATTCAATTTGTGGTGAATAAGCGTACCTATTTTATGTTCTATTCATTTTAATTCAGTGAGAATTTTAAATAAAAGTCATTTGAAATTTGCGTAGAGATACGCACACTTTCCCGTCAAGTTCAACATTGATAAATGCCAACTTTTGCATAAAAACTGGTGATTGATACATGAAGCCCCTGGTGCAGTCAGAACAACTTGGAGCTCAATGACTTCAGACTTCAGCTGCCCTTCCCCATCACCGTGGGTGGCTTCCCAGTCAACTCTGTGGAGTACATTAGATTTCTGGGCATCACCATCACCCAGAACCGCAAGTGGGAGCTGAACAAAGAAAGCACAGCAGAGGAAGTACTTTCTGCGGCAGCTGATAAAGTTCAACCTACCAACGACTATGATGGTGTATTTCTACACTGCCATCATAGAGTCCATCCTAACCTCCTCCATCACCGTCTGGTACACTGCAGCCACTGCCAAGTACAAGGATTAGTTATTGACTAGTTAAAAATAAAAGGTTAGTAGTGGAACATTGTACGCTATCTGTAGGGGACTATGAAACAATACTTTTATTGTCTTAAAATAGCAAAAGGTAGGCGCATGTTGTTAATTTATTGGGTTTTGGCTATTACTTTTGTTAGTCAGAGAGCCATCACAGAATTGGGATATTTTAAGAACACTGTCTTTCACTCACTTTTAATAAATTGGGAAGAGTGGGAGCCGTGATCAGAACAATGTATTGTATAGTTTGATTGACTGATTTGAGACAGCTGGACATTTGAATTGTAAACGTTTATTGTCTTAAAATAGCAAAAGGTAGGGGAAGATGTGGTATGAGCGCTTGTAGATATGTGTTAACTGAAACGATCGCTTGCCAGACTCAAATGTTTACGAGACGTTTCTAAAATTGACCTCGAAATCCTTTAGTCAGGTTGGAAACATGACTTTGGAATCAAAATATTGTGCAAAAAGACTGTTGTCTATATAAATAATTGTGATCTGGCTCAAATTATTTCGATCAGGCAATTATGTAGCTAATAATTGCAACACCCCTACAGCAGGTATACAGTAGCCTCTATGCTCAGTTCACGAAGATTGTGAAGAGTTTGGTCTGCTACCGTAGAAAAAATAGTTTGACGTTCGATATTTGACAGATATTCAGACATTCAAAGCTCGATAGCTCGCAAATAATTTATAGATTTATAGATTGCTACACTTTTGTATGGATAATATAGATATCAATATATTTTATATGAAGACATTAAATTGTAATGTTTAGAATTACAATAGCTGTCTGATTAAAGTAAAGTTTATTGCTAAATGATCGCACGTTGGCGAGGAATATTCCTGGTAGCGGAGTCCGTAGTCCACGGCGCCTAGAGCGTATAAGCGCCCCAGCTCATTTACCTCACCGTTGGCGTCTCACTGCTTGACAAAGAGCAGATGTAGCTGTGACCAGAATGTCCAGTAATTCAATGGATATTGCGAGAACCTGGAAATAATCCACAGGAGTGGATTGCCCTGATGTTACCCTGATGTTGTCCTGATGTTGCCCTGATGTTCATGATCTCATCTCTTGAGAAAACAATTTGAGTACTGTCGCAGAACAATGAATTAACACACAAAATAAGACAGAAAATTGCACGCCAGCTATCCGAGGCAGCCACCTGTGGCGCCATCTTGATAACACAGATTATTGGGAATGGGACAGGTTAATGGGATGGGACAGGTTAATAGGAATGGGACAGGTTAATGGGAATGGGACAGGTTAATGGGAATGGGACATGTTAATGGGTTAGGCTAATAGAGCCAGGGATAGGATTAGTTGTTGACTAGTTAAAAAAGAATGGTTAATAGTTGAACATTGTACGCTATCTGTAGGGGACTATGAAACAATACTTCGGGGGGGTGGGGGGGGTTGGTCATGAATCAGTCTCCGTGTGTATCTACAATGCGACACAATTATTAACTCCCCCAATCTTGCACCTTTGCATACCCGGGCTGAAATTGTGAAATTATGGTATTGATTTTGAAAATATGACTGATCATGCAAAAAAATTGTCTTTTATTTAAGGATAGTGATCATATGAAGCCATTTATTATCACATAGTTGTTTTGCTCCTTTTTAAACCATAATGATAACAGAAATCACCCAAATGGCCCTGAGAAAAAGTTTACATACCCTTGAATGTTTGGCCTTGTTACAGACACACACAGGTGAAAATGGCAATTATAACTTTATAAAGATGGAAAAGGATATAAAAAGATTTCCAAATCCTTGCAAATGCCCGTCAGTACTGTTTATTCACTTATTAAGAAGTGGAAAATTTGGGGATCTCTTGATACCAAGCCAAGGTCGGGTAGACCAAGAAAGACTTCAGCCAAAACTGCCAGAAGAATTGTTTGGGATACAAAGAAAAACCCACTGATAACCTCAGGAGAAATACAGGCTGCTCTGGAAAAAGATGGTGTGGTTGTTTCAAGGAGCACAATACTACGATACTTGAACAAAGATTAGCTACATGGTCGAGTTACCAGAAAGAAGCCTTTACTATGCCAATGCCACAACAAAGCCCGGTTACACTATGCCCAACAACAACTTGACACGCCTCACAGCTTCTGGCACACTGTAATTTTGAGTGACGAGACCAAAATAGAGCTTTATGGTCACAACCATGAGCGCTATGTTTAGAGAGGGGTCAAAAAGGCTTATAGTGAGCAGAATACCATCCCCACTGTGAAGCATGGTGGTGGCTCACTGATGTTTTTGGGGTGTGTGAGCTCTAAAGGCACGGGGAATCTTGTGAAAATTGATGGCAAGATGAATGCGGCATGAGTAGTTAATATAGGATGGCTTCTGTCACTTTGGATGATTGATTGACAGGAAGGCAAAACTTCCATTTTGGGGACGGGCTTCCGGTTTGGCAGGTGGGACTTCCTGTGTGATGTATGCAGGTGTGGGACTTCCAGTGTGATGAATGCTCGGGGGTGGGACTTCTGGCGTGGCGTATGTTCTGGGGTGGTACTTCCTGTGTGACGTATGTTAGGGGTTGCAACTTCCGGTATGATGTATGCATGTCCAAGGGGATGAAAAATGGTATGGGGGTGTGTGGTTTGTACTTTATGGTGGCTTTGATGTTGAACAATAGGGCTCCAGGGTTCTGGGAATATTAAATTCACCAGACATTCAATGTTAAGATAAGTAACGATATGTCCGATGTTTAACAATGGTGCACCAGGGTTCGGGAATGTTAAATTCCCAAGGCATAAGATGTTACGATACGTAGTTTGTTGTTTAGCAATAGGGTGCCAAGGTTCGAGAATGTTTAATTCCACAGGCAATTGATGTTACAATAAGTGTGTACAATAGATGGTCTATAAACAGTGGGTGGTACCTTTCATGTTTTACAATGCCATAGGTGGCTGGCGTGGATTTAAACCACTGTGTATTTAAACCACACAGACACCAGGTGTTGGTAACTCAGACTAGCCTGAGTAAACATACATGTACATTACAAAACATGGCAGATTCTACAGCAATCAACATGTCAATGAAGGCTTTTCTGCAAACCTGTGAGAGTGTGGAATACAGCTCAAAAGAAGTCCAGGATGTGATTTTGACCACTTGTGGACAACATTGTGTGTCCTTTCTCTATCAAATGACAAGAGGTCTGAGTTACAAAGATGTTATGTCTTTTTATACTGATGATTTCCGGAAAAAATTGTATGTTCGTCTCCAAGTTTGTATCTAAGATGTATTAGAGTGAGATAGACAAACATTTAATTGTATACAGTATGCTCAATCTTCTGAATCATTTAATTTGTATCATGGTTGTTAAAGAAATAGACAGTTAAAAGTATATCTTATGCCTGCTTTATTTTTCAAAAATAAAGGCAATTGTAAAACAAAAATATACACTTTGTCAATGAATCACAAATAATTCAAAACAACATGTAAAAAGAAACAGCACACATTACAATGGAAGCGATTTTGTGCGGTCTATGGTAGGGGATATAAAGAAAGCTTTGGTTGATTCAGTAGCGGGGGGAGTGGTACTGGAAGTTGGTGCCCGGGTGTAGCTAAATAATCCAGTGTGTCGCCAGGCATTTGTTTATACAAATTGATTTTACATCTTACAAACTCATTTGGAATAGTTGTAAAAGGCATTTGTCTTCCTAAAATCCTAATCTGCTGATTGTCGTGTGGGTTTTTAAACAAGATGAGATCAATTGTGTTCAAGAGTTCTACTTGATTTGCCTTTAACAAACATGTTTTGGACAAGATAGATGGTTATGGTGGTGTGGATATTGTGGGAAAACTCTCTCCATCTCCAAACTGTCTGATGCACTTTTCATTAAATCGTCAAAAATTAAAAGGTTGTTTTTCTGAATCGGCAACAGATTGTCATCACACAATGATGTTGATAAACCTTCTATAAAAGTAATTTCTCTCAACTTTTTTTTTTTCAACATTTCATCATACAACGGTTGCCAACACAAATAAACCCAGACTATATTCTGAATTTCTTTGAAGAAAACAACATCGGCATTATCCAGAAACATCTTCACAAAATACGTTTTACCCGAGTTACTGGGTCCGCTAATTACGCAGCTGAATGGGTGTTGTAGTAGTTGGTCAAACCTGTTATGGTCACTATCCATCCTAGAATGTGATTTAGTACCCATAAGGCCTTGTGCTGTAATCGGGGAGCGGGGCACCCAATCCCTGTGGCGTGTGACAAAGATCACTGAATCAGTGTCTGTGTAGAGCATACATCTATCCAACTTCTCCAAGAGTGAATGCAACTCAAGTCTAGCATAAGCAGTGGTGAAAGCAGCAATAAAAATGTTGCCGTTACGTGGTTTTGATTGGTGTCTGTTTTGTATAATGCCACTGTACCATCGCAACTGTCTGAGATGAAAGAGAAATTACTGACTTCTATTTCACTGGAAAAAAGGTAGTGGCTAAACTCCTGTGTTCGTAAGGTTAGTCCGCTCACCCATCTTACCCCAAAGACTATTCATTGCCAATTTAGCCAAAGATCGCCTAGTACTGTTTACAACAATGTTTTCCTTGTCAAGCTGCACACCCTCCTTTTCATGATATTCATGGATATACTGGTCTTTAGCATCATCATCTACCACTTATGGTGGGAAGCCGCTAGCTTCCTGCTTGTGCATCAGGAATGTTCTCATGTAATCTGCAAAAGGATTATCTGATGTTCTGGTGAAATTCCAGACTTTGAATATTTTCACAATGCGATAACCTTTATCAACAGCATTAACCAGCTCAATAGAAACCCAGGCATCAGTTAAAGCTCTTTCTGAATCAGCATGTGAACAATCATTCACCTGGTTATCAGACTCTGCACATAATCTACACAAGGGAAAGAACATCTTACCGCCGACCCTGTGCGGTAAAACGGGGTGATAAAGGCCTTTCGGCGGACACACGGTAGCCCTTACAATAACAAAGTAGGTGTCTAGTGGTATGAAATCTCAAAAGATTATGTTTGGATGCCCAATGGGATAAGTCTTTGTCTTGTTGCAGAATGGGTAAAGAATACAGACATCGTTATACTCAATAGTCTCCCCTTCTTTAGCCGTAAACTTGAAATTAATTGCGTTGGTACGACCACCGACAAGAGCATCCCGAGGGTCAAGGCGCTCTGGAGCATCAAAGGTCTTCAAGAAAGCGTGGACATCTGCGGATGTGTTTTTAAGCTGATTCCACTCACACTCCCATATGTACATTTTGTTGTTCTTTTAAAGCTTCAAGCTTTGCCAGCCATTGCTGGTGCATCAACCTGTACTGAATCTTTGTCACTGGGTTGGTGCTTGTTGAACAATGACACTATGTGACTATGCCAGAAACAGCCTAGAAATTCATAGGCTGTGCACACACCATCATGTTCAGCGTATCCATCAACATAGCATGCCCCAATTTTCACTTCACCCCTGTTCAGAGCGTTCTGTATCAATATATTCTCATCAGAGGCCAGATATTCAAGGTATTGGATTGTAGTACATTTGAGAATGTCATCTGACAACGATTGTAGTTCTCTGAGGGGGCCAATGCGATTGTGTCCTTGGTGAGGAATCTGTTGCAAAAGACTTTCATGCAAGCCGAAGCAATCGTAATTGATCGGAAGGGGTCAACACCACCACACTCCAGGAACTCGAGTCTGTAACCCATACAACCCTCTCTCAAGATGACCGCAACACGCAGTAAGCCTTTATTTCATCCTTCATGACAAAGGTGTCTGTGGAAACTATTTTTTTACCATTACAAAAACTCATCCTTTTCTTTAGCCATCATGGTAGTCACACCGTAGTAATGTGGTTCAGGATGGGGGCCAACATAGTTCTCATTGTCCTTGATGTTAAACTTGTAAAGAAAGTAGCCTTTTTTCGAATCCTTAAAACCCATAGCACATAGCAAAGCCGTCAGCTTCATCGGTAGGGAGCAATGACTATCAATGTATATCTGATTGAATGTGCTGTCTGTAAAAATCATGAGCTTGCTACCATTAGCAATAAGTGTCACGCCAATACCGTTGTTAACAAGGTGTTCCATCAAGATGTAACCATCAAAACCTTTCGAGTTGTGTGCTATAAAGGTGTAGTCAGTATATCTTGGTTGCCTAAACCTTTGGAAAAAAACACAATCATCTCCGGCCCAACACCACGTCTCGTTATCAAAGCTAATTGCACACACACAATTTGCAGTGTGTATTGCAGTTTGCAGTGTGTAACCCAATTTGCAGTGTGTAACCCAATTTTCAGGTTCATGATGCCATAGAAATGGTTGTCATGTAAGTACATAAGTACAGTTCTAGGATGTTGGTCCTTGCTGTTTTGAAACTTAGTAAAACCCTCATTGTGGGCTTGGTGAAAGACAACAATTTTACACTCTGTCATTTGTTCAAACCTGGCAATATCCATGAATGTCACACAATCATCTAATGCTAAACCAGCATTTGTTTGTTACTCATGACCACTAGCCACGACCTCACCATACGTGTACTGTGGGTTCAACATACCCATCAAACAAATTGAAAAACACGTAGAATCATTATTCAACACCACATATAAATGTCCTCTTTTTTGCGATAATCTGATCTAGCAATAGCGTTTGAGCCCTACGTCGCGTACCCCCACCCT
Organism: Esox masquinongy; assembly: GCA_016801175.1. Classification (NCBI taxonomy): domain Eukaryota; kingdom Metazoa; phylum Chordata; class Actinopteri; order Esociformes; family Esocidae; genus Esox; species Esox masquinongy. Next base: position 14,380 of record JACXGI010005370.1, on the reverse strand, counting down.
CACGGTTGTTGGCAATTTGCACCACTGCAGTAGCTCTAGTGATTCATCAACCAAAAGTACTGCATTACTCCGCATAAAACTTTCGAGTAACCACCCAAATGTGTGTTCATTATATTCATCAGCTCTCATGGTCGTATGTACCGAGGAGATCAGAGATTCACCAAACAACTCTATCTGTAGACGATCGGTGGGTCATAGCACAAAGTCTGAAGCTCTAACAATCAAAGTATCCAAGCCTTCCATAAAACGAGCATAGAATGCACCAAAATCTTCAACTTCACCAATATTTTGGAAATTTACAGACTGTCGTAATTCCACATTGTCAAATTGATTCCGTTGTAACACTCTAACATCACCATCACAGGCCTGTGTTAAAGATCTGAACCTTTCAAAATCAGCCGGGTTGTTGTAATGAGTATGCGTCAGAGAGTTTGTAGGAGAGTCAACTCGATTGTCCAAAAAATGTGGGCTACTAATCTCAGCTAACAAACCTTGCATCTGTGGATTAATTTCTGTATCGCTGTGCAACAATGTATTGATTTGCTCATGTGTAATCCGTACATTAACAGATTCACAGTTTTGTACCTCTTCATGGGGTGACCCTGGTGCCGACATGGGGGGTCTTTTCGCTGTATTGTGAGTATTATCTATGGGGGTATCGCTGTGTGCACTTGTGTTAGGTCTGTTGGATATGTGTTGAGGTTGATGGTTGCTCAGTGTCCAGTCTATTGTTAGCACTATCTTTTGCCATTTCTCCAGCTTAACGGGTAAATAACGCTCCACGTACAAGTTAAAATAATATTCCAACTCAAACATACATTTACATGCATCACAGTTTTGATGAGTTGACTGTAAAGGTGTATTACCTTCAGATTTCAAGCATTGTATAATTATGTAACTATGAAACTCAGACACTGTACAGCCACAAGGTGGGGGGTTCCATAACTGAAGCCATTAGAGTTGTAGTAGTCTCCAACATCACTCGCTCCACACTGCTGATTGATATATAGAGTACGAAGATTTAGCTGTATGCAGATTGTCATAATGTTAATAACATTTTAGAACACAGCTGAAAATGTCTGTGAATGTTTACACTTCCACAAGAAGCATCAGTTCAGGACGTTGCGTAAAATCACAACCGTCCAGCTGACACCGATGTTGGTTACTTGGAATGAAATAAAGACAGTGTGGGTTAACAGAAGACCAAGCGTGTACAGGTATTTAAACCTGATGATTACTAAATGTTAAAAGACTACTTACCAAGGTCTGAAGGTCCAACAAGGTGTTTTCCAAACAAAGCTTTGTTGAATTCCAATCACTCCAAAACCACAGATATAAAACACACAATATGAAAGAAAGATAAAAGCTTAATGTTTGGATTGCTCCATCATTTTCATTATGTAATTGATTTATACATTCTTAAAAAGTTCAAATGTGTCGTTTGTTAGCTTTTATAATTGCAACAAAATTCAAAACAATTCTTTCAAATAAAATAACTTGTACTTACTTTATAAACGGCCTACTCAGCGCTTGAAACGGCAGATGTCCTCTGTGGCAGCCACGGATTTAATGACAACACAACCGGTACGCCTCCAAAGGGTTCCGCCTCTTAACTTTGTCATTGGTTACACGTCACCGTTCATCACTTTAGAACTATATCGTTAACATTAAATACAATTGTGGTACGGATACAGCTAAACTATTTAGTTCAGGTGTTTGTTTACATTTGACACCCAGTGACACTGATTGATACTTCCAGTCCGGTAGAAACCCCATTCTCGTTAGTTATCACATCTTTGCCGCGCCATCACGTCATTTCATTTTATCTATTAATGACAATCTCATCCACTTTCATACACCAGCCAGCGTTTATCTTATTATTCAAAACAACATTTAACACACATAATGTAAGTCCAAAATACACCATACAAAAATCAGAATTTACGACATGCTTCAATATCCGGAAGTTGCGCATCCACACGCACACACGCAGGTATTTACAAACTCACAAACACTACAGTTCGTAAGCATCGTTGCCTGTTCAACAGTTCTAACAATTTCTAGAAAACGTTCTTGCATTCATGCTCGTTGTACAGTTTGATAAGACGCACTTACAAAAGTTTTGTTTACCTGAAATAATGTATGTTAAACCATCCGCGAATCAGCTTTGGCCATGCAAATTCAAACTCAACCTTCTGGGTACGTTTGTAACTTTTTAACTATATTTTGCAACTCAAAGGTTAATGCTGACTTAAAATACCCACCGAATAATCATTAATCATACATACACATCAGTTTTATTTTTAGCACTAATTGTAACCCAACCATGACACAATCAACCTAGCCATAATGGCTGCCTGATCCAGGTTTAATTTTTCTTCCAGAATACCAACATGTATGTATTAAGTAGTGCTATAGTAGACAACTAACTTCGTGATAAACGTGGGAAGTTTATCAACCTGAATGTATTACAGTTTGTGCTAAGGATTATGTCCTGTTTTTGGGGACCATTACAATAGGCAGATTTAATCTTAAGATCCATTTCATGTTAAATTAATAAATGGGCAGAAATTCTCCAAAATCGTATGTCCAGACCCCCTTGTTATACCTTACACAAGAAATTCTATACTTGTTAAAATGGCACAAATCCATGTTACACAAGCATTGTGTAAAGAAATGAAAGATCAACACCGGATGGTTATAAACCATCTATTACATACCCACTTGTTATGTTATCAATTGCCTGTGGATTAAACATTCCCGAAACCTGGCACCCTTTTATTGAACAGCAAACATCACACTACATATCGTAACACCTTATGCCTTGGAAATTTAACATTTCCTAACCCTGGTGCTCTATTGTTAAACATCTGACTTATTGCTACTTATCTTAACATCGAATGTTTGGTGAATTTAACATTCCCAGAACCCTTGAGCCCTATTGTATAACCCCCATACCATATTTAAAATTGCTGTATTGATTTTTAAAGCACTGAATAGACAGGCACCCAAATACATATCAGATTTGCTTTTAAGCTCCTCATCGGCCCCTTTGGTACTGGGCTTTTAGTTGTCCTGGCTGTCAGGGCAAATTGATGTTTGGTGAAGCTGCTTTTAGCCACCATGGTCCTGTCCTCTGGAACAGCTTGCCAGATGATCTGAGGTCGTCCCAAACCTTAGACATTTTTCAGAAAGATCTAAAAACTTACCTTTTTAGCCATGCATTTGCATAGGGTCTTTTAATGTTATTTTATTTCATTATTTTAATTTCACCATTTTACTTTATTAATTTATTAATATTGTATTGTCTTGTTAAGCACATCAAAATGCATTTGATTGTAGGAAACGTGCTAAATAAATAAAGGATTAATTGACTGATTTGATTGATTGATACCTAACTTGTTGCAACTGAGATACCAATGATTGGTATCATTAAAATCATTGGAAAATGTTAACTTATTTCTTCTTAAACATTATTAGTTATTTTTTATTTAATTTAACCTTTATTTAACCAGGTAGGCCGATTGAGAACAGATTCTCATTTGCAATGGCGACCTGGCCAAAACAAAGCTCAAACATGCAAGACATACAGTTACACATAGAGTACACAGAGTACAAAATACAAAAAGAGGTAGAGCCTGTATAAAATACAAATGCAGTACAGAGTCTATATACAGTGCAAAAGTGATAAGGCGATAGCCTTTAAAGTGTAAAATGCAGTGTCATACAGACTGTGCAAAGTGAGGTATATTTTGTGAGGCAGTTAGTGTGCAAAAGTGGTGTGGCAAAGACAATAGAGAGCATAACACTAGGGCATACCTGTGCAAATGGTATAGTGCAAAGGAGGGATAATATAAGACAATTGTGCAGATAAGAGCGTAAATGTGTCATGGGGCATGACAGAGATAATAAGGGCAACTATGTGCAAGAACAATGTGCACATGATGGAGGAAAGTTAACACGTACAATGAATGGTCAGTAGCTCAGACAGACGTTTTTTAAAGGCAGTGAGGGTTATGAGGGTCTCCAATTTCAGGGTTTTTTGTAATTTATTCCAGTCGTTGGCAGCTGAGAACTGGAAGGAGTTATGTAAATAATGTTATCTGAAAAAAAGAAAACTGATTATTATTATTTTAGGAAACTTACAGTTAATTTGAACATTGTGTAAAAGAAAAATATAGTTTTCTTTAATACAAATTGCAGCTTTTATACCAAGTACAATCCACATTAGTACCTAAAAGCTTATTTACCATCCTTTGATTCTGGTATCATTTAGTTTTCAGTAATTTCAAGTAAATATTATTTGTGTTATATTTATATGGTAAAACCAACCGGGGTCATTTTGACACCAATAAAAAATTATTGAAATTAGATTAGATTAGATTCAACTTTATTGTCATTGAACATGTACAAGTACAGTACAACAAAATTCAGTTAGCATCTAACCAGAAGTTCAAATAGAAGAGTGCATAAAATGAAAACATTTAAACAATTACAGTGGACATAAAAAGTCTACACACCCCTGTGAAAATGCCAGGTTTTTGTGATGTAAAAGAATGAGACAAAGATAAATCATGACAGAACTTTTTCCACTCTTAATGTGACCTATAATGTGAACAATTCAATTGAAAAACAAACTGAAATCTTCGAGGGGGAAAAATGAAAAATAAAACCTTACAATAAACTGGTTGCATAAGTGTGCACACCCTCTTATTACTGGGGACGTGGCTGTATTCAGAATTAACCAATCACAAACAAACTCATGTTAAATAGAAGTCATTACACACCTGCCATCATTTAAAGTGACTCTGATTAATCAAAAATAAAGTTCAGCTATTCTAGTAAGATTTTCCTGACATTTTCTTAGTTCCATCTCGAGCAAAAGCCATGGTCCGTAGAGAGCTTCCAAAGCATCAGAGAGTTCTCATTGTTGAAAGATATCAGTCAGGAAAAGGGTACAAAAGAATTTCCAAAGCATTAGATATACCATGGAACACAGTGAAGACAGTCATCATCAAGTGGAGAAAATATGGCACAATAGAGACATTACCAAGAACTGGATGTCCCTCCAAAACTGATGAAAAGGCGAAAAGAAAACTGGTCAGAGAGGCTTCCAAGAGGCCTACAGCAACATTAAAGGAACTGAAGGAATTTCTGGCAAGTACCGGCTGTGTGCTACATGTGACAACAATCTCCCGTACTCTTCATATGAATGGGCTATGGGGTAGGGTGGCAAGACGGAAGAAAAACATCCAAGTCTGGCTGAAGTTTGCAAAAACAAACATCAAGTCCCCCAAAAGCACGTGGGAAAATGTGTTATGGTCTGATGAAACCAAGGTTGAACTTTTTGGCCATAATTCCAAAAGGTATGTTTGGCCCAAAAACAAGACTGTACATCACCCAACGAACACCATACCCACAGTGAAGCATGGTGGTGGCAGCATCATGCTTTGGGGCTGTTTTCCAGCTGGAACCGGGGCCTTAGTCAGGGTGGAGGGAATTATGAACCGTTCCAAATACCAGGCAATTTTGGCACAAAACCTTCAGGCTTCCATTAGAAAGCTGAAAATGAAGAGGAAGTTCACCTTTCAGCACGACAACGACCCAAAGCACACATCCAAATCCACAAAAGCATGGCTTCACCAGTAGAAGATTAACGTTTTGGAATGGCCCAGCCAGAGCCCACACCTGAATCCAATTGAACATCTGTGGGGTGATCTGAAGAGGGCTGTGCACAGGAGATGTCCTCGCAATCTGACAGATTTGGAGAGCTTTTGCAAAGAAGAGATGGCAAATGTTGTCTCGTCAAGATGTGCCATGCCAATAGACTCCTACCCAAAAAGACTAAGTGCTGTAATACAATCAAAAGGTGCTTCAACAAAGTATTTGTTTAAGGGTGTGCACACTTATGCAACCAGAGTTTTTTATTTTTTCCCCCTCAAAGATTTCAGTTTGTTTTTCAATTGAATTGTTCATGTTATAGGTCACATTAAAGGTGGAAAAAGTTCAGACATGATTTATCTTTGTCTCATTCTTTTACATCACAAAAACCTGGCATTTTAACAGGGGTGTGTAGACTTTTTATGTCCACTGTAATTGTTTAAATGTTTTCATTTTTTGCACTCTTCTATTTGAACTGTTATAAGTGGGATGTACAGTGTTATAAGTGGGATGTACAGTGAGGGAAAAAATTATTTGATCCTCTGCTGATTTTGTACGTTTGCCAACTGACAAAGAAATGATCAGTCTATAATTTTAATGGTAGGTTTATTTGAACAGTGACAGAGACAGAATAACAACAAAAAAATCCAGAAAAACGCATGTCAAAAATGTTATAAATTGATTTGCATTTTAATGAGTTAAATAAGTATTCGACCCCTCTCAATCAGAAAGATTTCTGGCTCCCAGGTGTCTTTTATACAGGTAACGAGCTGAGATTAGGAGCATACTCTTAAAGGGTTAAATCAGCCCAGAACTACACGGGAGGATCTTGTCAATGATCTCAAGGCAGCTGGGACCATAGTTACCAAGAAAACAATTGGTAACACACTACGCCGTGAAGGACTGAAATCCTGAAGTTTGCCAATGCACATCTGAATGATTCAGAGGAGAACTGGGTGAAAGTGTTGTGGTCAGATAAGACCAAAATCGAGCTCTTTGGCATCAACTCAACTCGCCGTGTTTGGAGGAGGAGGAATGCTGCCTATGACCTCAAGAACACCATCCCCACCATCAAACATGGAGGTGGAAACATTATGCTTTGGCTGTGTTTTTCTGCTAAGGGGACAGGACAACTTCATCGCATCAAAGGGACGATGGACAGGGCCGTGTACCATCAAATCTTTGGTGAGAACCTCCTTCCCTCAGCCAGGGCATTGAAAATGGGTCGTGGATGGGTATTCCAGCATGACAATGACCCAAAACACACATCCAAAGCAACAAAGGTGTGTCTCAAGAAGAAGCACATTAAGTTCCTGGAGTGGCCTAGCCAGTCTCCAGACCTTAATCCCATAGAGAATCTGTGGAGGGAGCTGAAGGTTCGAGTTGCCAAACATCAGCCTCGAAACCTTAATGACTTGGGGAAGATCTGCAAAGAGGAGTGGGACAAAATCCCTCCTGGGATGTTTGCAAACCTGGTGGCCAACTACACGAAACGTCTGACCTCTGTGATTGCCAACAAGGGTTTTGCCAACAAGTACTAAGTCATGTTTTGCAGAGGGGTCAAATACTTATTTCACTCATTAAAATGCAAATCAATTTATAACATTTTTGACATGTGTTTTTCTGGATTTTTTTGTTGTTATTCTGTCTCTCACTGTTCAAATAAACCTACCGTTAAAATTATAGACTGATCATTTCTTTGTCAGTGGGCAAACGTACAAAATCAAATAATTTTTTCCCTCACTGTATAAATGTGCAGTGAAGGCAGATGCAAGTACAAATGGCAGTTCTAAATGTGCAATGAAGGCAAATTGAAGGAGTAAGGTAGCATGTGCAACTGAAATGCAGGGATAGCAGCAATGAGGTTTCCAAAGTAAACGTACAAGTAACAACTGAAAACGTCCTTATCAGACTTGGCAAAGCAATGTCAGAGTCCAGTAGTACAAGAGAGTAGTGCAACAAGGTCCCTGAGAGGTAGTACTATGCTGTGAGCGGGTGGGTATGGTTAGTGCTGGGTCACAGTGTTAGCAGGGTTACAGTAGCTGGAAAGAAACTGTTCCTGAGCCTGCTGGTGTGGGAATGAAGAGACCTGTACTGCCTGCCTGATGGTAGGAAATCTGTGTCTGCTACATCTGTGTCTGTCTCCTTCAAAATGACTGACAGAGTGCCCCCCCCCCCCCTTTAAATGATACTTTAAATTATGACCTATGGGAAACATGAATTCAAGAAATAGTTCCATTTATTAAATCTGCATAGGCAGAATTGGGTGCTTTTGACTGGGGTCTCCCAGGACCCCAATACATTGGAATTTAAAAAAAAAAAAACACTAATTAAAAAGAAACTGAAAACAATGATATGAAGTGATTAGGAGCAAACTGATTGACAAAGTCATGGAAATTTGGAATGATAGAATAAAGAGATATGACAAAAAGTACACCTCAGGGGTCTGTGGGTACCCCAGTTGGTAGGATGAGGGTTAAGCATGCTAAATTGATGACCCATGCAGAAAAACATATTTTCAAGGTTATTTTTATGTTTTAAAATACAAAGTTTGATAAAATGCAAGAGATACATATGTAAATATATTTGGAATGCATACATTTGTCAGGTAATATTTACTGGATTTTTTAAAAATGTATTTACAATGTTTCATATGAATTTCATATGTATTTGTTTTCCATAGCAGTTAGATCACACCAAGTGTAATTAAGTTTCTAATAAATTTGATACTGTAGCCAGAGTTGTCATATACATAACCAAGTTGTTTCACTCATTCAGTTCATTTCAGTCATAGTTCTAAACAGTACTATTTTTTATAATATTTATCCAAAATATACTATATTTTGATAATATTATTATTATCAACTGAATAATATTTACTTACATTTTCCTTCTGTATAGACCACAGAGGCAAGGATGAAGAAAATCATAGAGGTCTTCATGTTTAGACAACAGCGAGTCATGCAAGAGGACTTCGCAAGAATAGTTTACCTACTGTATGACACTACAATCATTTTTTTTTTCTTTTTCACTACAAGTTTGCATCCTTAACAGTGAGACCAATCAGGTCACGTGTTTCATCCTTACTCAGCTGTAACTAGGTAGGCACTGACTTCTCTGCTTAGGGTAGAGATGTCAGAGATACGGGCCGGATGCAGGCCGCAAGCAGGTTTCCTGTGGCCCGAGATGTTTTGGGTAAAAAAATGTTAGCATACAGTTATTATCAACTATGTGAAATAAGGAAAGTTAGAGGTTTCTATGATATGATACATTAATTAAACCTAGCACTACAAACTGTCTCTATCTGCAGGAAGTAGGAAAAACCCACAGTTGCTGCACTGACAGTCACATTAAGCTATCTTAGCAAAAATGCTGTTGATAAAGAGAAAGGTTGACATGGAATGTAGGGTATTTCAAGAAAGATGAAAAGAGCTGCTTTTCTTCTGGGAGGTACATGGCAAACCTATGTGCCTTATGGCATGGCAACTTCATTGAAGTGTTGAATGAAGTTGTATTGATGGTTTTCACATGACGTCACGGCATATGGGAACGCCCACTTGGCGGGCAAAACAAACTCCTTCCATTGCCCTCCATCGACAACTTCACAACTTTCACTCGTTATACTTCAAAATGCCAGAAAGTTGCAATTCCACTGGATACGCTAACCACATATACTGTATATTGTATTTGCAATCATATCTACATGTAATCATTGTAATGAATTCAAACACCCTTAGAACCAACACAATGGTAATTTAGGTTAATTAGCACTAAACTTCGCTTTGACAATGAAGAATTTCTTCTCCTTCACCTCCCAAGGTGATACCTGGTTTTTTGAACCACCCTGACTGAATGCACAGATAGCTCTCTGTACTTTTGTATGCTTTTATTTTGTTAGGAGTGTAAGGGGATGGATTCTCCGCTAGGTACATGTACACATTCCCAAAGTTCAGCAGCGTCAGGGATGTCGTCGTTTTTAGCGATGTAAATAACGCAGCAGGTGCTGTATACAAGTCACAAGTGCCTAAGACTTGCAGTGTGTTTGCATACTTTTGTTTTTCATGTTTTGTGAGGTGATCTAAACACTCATGGGCTGTAAAAGCAGAAAATTTGACCGGCTTATGCAGTAGCTCCATAGAATTCCCAGTGTTAGCCACCATGTTTCAAAAATGCTTTGCCCGCCAGGCTGTCAAAGCAAGCACGTGACTGAAAACTATGAATTAATATATAATTTTTCCCCCATCTTGCATAATTCCTCTGATCTTTGATAACCTCAAAAAGAGAAATGTCCCACTAACATGTATAATGAATTGCAAGTCATTATGACATACGGTTAAAATTAGGTGTTTTTTTTTTTTTTTTTACATATTTTGTTTAGCATAAAGTACATGTTTTGGAAGGTCATGGTTCGGTCATTTGTTTAAGTAACAACTAGTGATAATCACCATTCATAGGGAATAGTTCCTAGAGTCTATATATCATTGGGTGAGGTAGATGATTTTTAACGTTTAAACCTTTCCAACCTAAGCGGAATGTTCCATCTTTTTACTGATCAAGAGCTGCTGTTATATTAATGCGTAGAATTTGGTGTGGCAACACCATATATGAAAACATGATACATCTAAAGAAATCTAGAAACAGCCCTTTCAAATCATATGAAACACTATAGGAACCCATTCAAAGAACTAGTAATCAGTTAAGAAATAATACTTTTTTTTTTGGACAAAGTCTATTATTTCTTTTCCCAAACAACTGCCATTTACACAACTTTCTAATGAAGATGGTTAAAAACATAGAGTATAGGGAGTTTTGCTTGTATTGTAAGGTTTGAACATCTGAAATCAGAATATAAATACATGTAACTGTTAACTAGTTTCAGCCATTTAAGTGGACGATGGTATTTTTCAAAACTATTTATTGAATGTTCGCAGACACCTTATCTAAATAGTATATTACAACTTACCTGCACCTAAGTATTTTACTAAATTGCATTTAGTCTTTCATTAGAATTCATATGATTAAAAGAATTGTACTGTATTTTCCAACCTTCTTCTGAACATCCATACAGTTAGGTCCGGAAATAATTGGACACTGACACAAGTTTTGTTATTTTGTCTGTTTACCAAAATATATTCAAGTTACAGTTAAATATGAAGTAATATGTTATAATGAACATGGGCTTAGTGCAGTCTCTCAGCTTTGATTTGAAGGAATTCACATCTGAATTGGAGGAAGGGTTTAGGACTTACAGCTCTTTAATATGTAGCCCCCTCTTTTTCAAAGGACCAAAAGTAAAGGGACAATTGACTCAAAAGCTGTTTCATGGACAGGTGTGGGCTATTCCTTCGTTATTTCTTCATAATTTAAGCAGGTAAAAGGTCTGGAGTTGATTCCAGGTGTGGCATTTGCATTTGGAAGCTGTTGCTGTGAACAGCAGGAACATTAGAAGTGGCCAAATCAACAGTTTGGCACATTCTGAGAAAAAAAAGAATGCACTGATGAGCTCTGCAACACAAAATGGCCTGGACATCCACGGAAGACAACAGTGGTGGATGATTGTAGGATCCTTTCCATGGTAAAGAAAAACCCTTTCACAACATCCAGCCAAGCGAAGAACTCTCTCCAGGAGGTAGGCATATCATTATTCAAGTCTACAATAAAGAGAAGACTTCACGAAAAGAAATACAGAGGGTTCACCACAAGGTGCAAACCATTCATAAGCCTCAAGGATAGAAAGGCCAGATTAGACTTTGCCAAAAAACATCTAAAAAGCCAGCCCAGTTCTGGAACAGCATTCTTCAGACAGATGAATCTAAGATCAACCTGTACCAGAATGATGTGAAGAAAAAAGTATGGAGAAGGCTTGGAACGGCTCATGATCTGAAGCATACCACATCATCTGTAAAACACGGTGGAGGCTGTGTGATGGCATGGGCATGTATGGCTTCCAATGGCACTGGGTCACTAATACTTATTGATGATGTGACAGAAGACAGAAACAGCCGAATTAATTCTGAAGTGTATAGGGATATATTGTCTGCTCAGATTCAGCCAAATTCAGCAAAGTTGATTGGACGGCGCTTAATTTTACAGATGGACAATGGCAAAGAAGTGGAATATTTTGCAATGGCTGAGTCAATCACCTGATCTCAACCTGATCGAGCATGCATTTCATTTGCTGAAGACAAAAATTAAGGCAGAAAGACCCACAAACAAACAATAAAGGAGGAAATCCAGTGTTTGGTGACATGTGTTTCAGACTTAAAGCAGACATTACCTGCAAAGGATTCTCAACAAAGTATTAAAAATTAACATTTTATTTATGATTGTGTTAATTTGTCCAATTACATTTGAGCCCCTGAAATAAGGGGACTGTGTATGAAAATTGTTGCAATTCCTAAATGTTTCATATTTTTGTTCAACCCCTTGAATTAAAGCTGAAAGTCTGCACTTCAATTGCATCTCGGTTGTTTCATTTTAAATCCATTGTGGTAGCGTACAGAGCCAAAATTATGAAAATTGTGTCAGTATATCTTGGCCTGTGGCCTATTATTTTAAAACCAACAACATTTAAAATGCCACTTTTTCCAAGTTTTATACAATATTTACAAGCCCTAAACATGTCAAAGGCAGGAGAGTTATGAATCCAATATGCTGACAGGTTGCCATGCAGGATGTGCATGATAAGAAAGGATGTGCATGATAAGAAAAGGAAAACATACAAGTGTGAGGAACATGCAGGAGCTGCAGTTCTCAAATGTAACTGTGGAAGAAGTAGGAGTGACTGTGCAGCTGATGGCTGGTTGACCAGCGGCAAGAAGCAGGGCCAACGGGGGATTAAAAGAGACCAGCAGTGGGAATATGAGGCGAGGGTGGAGTTGGTCTTGGAAGGGGCAGTGGGAAGCCAGGGAGAGATGCTGGGTAGCTGGCAGGTCAAGGGAGAGGAGGAAGACAGATGGACAGCCATCAGTTGGTGTGCCATGAAGCATACTATAATTCCAAAACCTATATGCGCTGTATTTCTAATTTCTATGGTATTATGGCATGACAACAATAATACAACAGAAGTTGGCAGGACAGCAGGACAGCACAGACACAAGACCAGAATATCCAAATGTTGATTCTTTGCTAGTAAATGTTTACCTATCTATCCTGTGTGTGTGTGTGGGTGTGTGATTTTGTTTGCCGTTTCCCTGACTTATCTTATTGTGCTCATCCGAGCTGTAATGTTTTGTCCTTTGCCCTGTGAGGATTGGATAGTTCCTTAGACCCTTCAGCAGTCACTGTAGCACATTTTCCAGTCCCTCCCTGACCTTGTCACATCAACAATGACCTCCTCATTAAGGTCAAAGAGTGGGCAGTACATCACACTGTCCAGCTGAACAAGAGACAGAGATAGAATGAAATACCTAATATAGGCCTAATTGTACAATCATCCTGGGTCTCATCTCCAACAATGATGAGACTGCTTACAGAGAGGAGGCAAAGAACTTGGCTATATGGTGCCAGGACAACAATCTCTTTCTCAACGTCTGCAAGACTGAGTTGATGATCGTGGACTTCTTTGCTCTGACCCTCCGCACTCTCTCATGTGGACAAGAGGAACACATATGTGAGAATGCTGTTCATTGACTACAGCTCAGCCTTCATCACCATTGTGTCCCACAAGCTGGCAGTTAAGCTCAGGGATCTGGGTCTCGACCCCACTATGTGCAGATGGATCCTGAACTTCCTGACGGGCAGACCCCAGGTGGTGCGTATAGGCAACACCACCTCCTCCTTACTGACTCTCAGTACTGGTTCCCCCCAGGGCTGTGTGTTGAGCCCGCTCCTGTACTCACCCATGACTGCCTGGCAACCCACGTCTCCAACACCATCGTTAAGTTTGCTGACGACACCACCTTCATAGGCCTGATCTCTGACAACGACGAGTCAGCCTATAGAGACGAGGTAAGGTCACTGACTTTCTGGTGTCAGGAAAACAACCTCCAGCTCAATATCAGCTAAACGAAACATGATTGTTGATCACAGGAAGCAGCGGTGGGGAGACCACACCCCCATACTCATCAATGGGTCTGCAGTAGAGAGAGTTCACAACATCCGGTTCCTTGGTGTCAACTTCAGCAATGACTTGACCTGGTCTCATCACTCTAACATCTTGGTGAAGGAGGCCAGAAAACGGCTCTTCTTCCTACATCGATTAAGGAGATTTGGCATGGATTCCAGAATACTCACCAACTTCTACAGATGCACTATCGAGAGTATCCTGTCCGGCTGTGTCACCGCCTGGTATGGCAGCTGCACCGCCCTCGACCGCAAAGCACTTCAGAGGGTGATTAAAACAGCAGAGAGCATCACAAGGTCTGACCTGCCATCCCTGCGGGATCTCTACACAGAGAGGTGTAGGAGGAGGAGCAAACGAATCATTACAGATCCCAGCCACCCATGCCATAGACTGTTTACCAAGCTGCCGTCATGCAGACATTACAGGAGCATTCCGTCCAAAACTAACAGGCTACCGGACAGTTTCTTTCCTCAGGCCGTAAGGCTGCTCAATTCAGGAACCCCTCTTCCCTTCCATCCATAGTCCCATGCACACCTGTCACTTTATATCATGCTCATCTGCCAATCATATCATGCACACCTGTCACTTTTACATTGCACTACGGTTGTACAGTTGTATAGTTATTATTATTGATGCGTGTTTTTTGTATAGTGT